>CM076578.1:1350217262-1350469986 GCA_034641835.2 Pinus albicaulis | reverse complement strand
ATACCAAAGACCAGAATCCTCATTACAGATAGAACTCCTCCTCACTGAGACCCTACGGGCTCTGAGCCTTGATATCAATCACACAACACAAATATGTACCTAGGGAAATCCTCAGCTAAAAACCTCACTATATGTATATTACATAAAGTCAAGAACATGATACAATACAATGGTATTTCCCTTTCTAAGAAACCTCTACACTATGTTGACTGTCTCACTCTGTGCTGAGAAATTTTGGTACAATATTTAACCACTTCCTTGCCTTTACCTAACCATCCTTGCTAACGCATTCCTGGGTTAATTGAACCCCTATTAATTATGAAATTCCCATCAATATATTGTGCAATACATCCAAGGCATCTTGATGACCTCATTCATGACTTGTACAATTTTCTGATTATACAACTGATAGTTATCTTCCCTTTAACTCCAATATCAACTGGGCCTTCCTTAGAACTGACATGCAACATTTATTTATAGTGAATTATCAGTTATATGATTAATCACAACTTGTGTATTAAATCATATTTAATTCACCATACCTCTCACTAGCTCATCTCTCTGTTAGAACTAGTTAAACTTATTTTAACTCAAATAATTGAGTTAACTAATTACAACTCAAGATAAACTACAATTGGACCCTCTAAAACTTCGAGTGACCTCTACATGCCTCTATTTTGACCCTCAAATCGAATTTACTGAGCTAACTAAGTCAACCTAACTTATTTAACACTTACAAGCTATCATGTGATGTGGAATTATAATTTACTTCTAATTTAATTAAGGGAAAATTAAATTAGAAGCCTCTTGGGTGTCATTTTCAATATTTCTTGTCGCCAATTTTAACAACTTGAGCACTAGACACTTGCATTCCTGGATAAGGGGTGTTATGATAATAAGGAATATGGGTACTAAGATAAGGAGGACTTTGATAACTAGTATATAAGTAACTTTTATGCCCAGCACCAAGGTGATGATAAAGCTGGTGGAAAGGTTGGGTTTGGATTTGTTGGCCTTGAAAAGTCACTGGATATGGACCATACTATTTCCCGATGGGAGTTCTCATTGTCCCATGATAAGGTGGTTTCGGTTGGGATTGTGCCATACTATAAATAACCTATCCTATAAAAACTTGAGGAGTACCATGTCCAAGTGGTTGAGAGTGTGAGGTACCTTGTACTGGTTGGGTAAGTGGAACTTAATAAGTTCTAGATACCATCGGAATAGACTGAGATACAACAACAACCTGTAAATTTTGGCTCACATGTATTTGAACTTTTTGAGGTGTTGATGGATGGATAGGAATTTGAGACGATGGTGTAGGTTGAGGATTCAACAATCAATCCCAATATGAACCAAGTTGAATGGGAAAAGTAGGTTTCAAAACACTCATATCCATTCCAGGATAAGGAGGACTATAATGAGGTTGATTACCAATTTCAGTTATACCAACGATAGTTTCCCCCATTGCCAAAGGAGGAGGGGATGATGGAGGTAAATGTGACCTAGATAGAGGATACCCAACATAAGGAGATTTAGGTTGTTGAAGGTAACCTTTCCCATTAAATTAAGGCCATCCTAATTTTCAAGCATAGGTGTAAGCGAAGAAGGAGGAGGATCAGATAATGTGGCACTCATAAGAGAAGTACCAGATGATATTCCAGTATTAGATGACATAGGAGAGGTCCAAGGACTAGAAGCCACAAAAAAAAGGTACCAGATAAAGACTGATAGCCTGGTGGGATGGAAGGACCATCATGCATATGTGTTCCTAATGATGTTTCAAACATGGATGTGGAAGAAACATTTGATGTCTTGTCCATGGTGGTGGACACAGGTTGAGAAGTTAGATCAATTCCAGTCATGGTTAACAACTCTGATGAATATTTTCGCGAGAAATATGCAAGTGAGTCCAAACAATCAGGAAAATGATTTTGTGTCGGAATTTGAAGAGGAAGAGAGTGGGTTTGGTAAAAATGAAGTCCTTCCCAATGAACATGAGTAGAAGGAAGAGGCTCCTCTTACGGTATCTCCTCAATACTCACAAGTCTGGGTGGAAGAGGTTCATCGTTAGGTCCAAGATATATAGGTTCCAACAGAGAAAAAGGAAGAGAAGAGGAAAGTCTTGAAGTAATAGGTAAATATGGCTGAGTCTCCTCAAGGTAAAAAACCTCAGGAATCAAAGTGTCTGACTTGGGAAAGTTTGGTTCAACTTCCCGATTTGGTAGTTTTCATCTTCTTGTGCTTCTAACGATAGTGAGGAGTAGCCTCTAGTGAAAGTGGAGGCTTAATTTTCATTCTATGTGAATGATGGGGTGGGGGATTTTTTTCTTCCACATTGGATAATAAATTTTATTAACACAAAAAGAAATAAATCAAAATAGGTTAATCTAGGCATAAAGGATTGCCAATGAACTGTGAACTGCAATATGCACCTTGGAAAACCAAATAATTAATGTAAGGAAGCCAATATCCCCAAATTTTGTGTCTGGTGTATCACGGTATACAAGGAGAAAGACTCGATTACCTATGGATGTATAGAAACCTATAGGGGACAGCCAAAATATACTTGAAGGTAGATGGGAGTACAATCTGTAGTAGTGTTGTCTAATGCATAATCGGTCGATGAGAGTGCTCCCTTATACTTTACGCACGTGGAGTGTCATCCAATATACCAAAAGGTACGTGGAGAATGATCATATACACTCACATTCATTGAACATGATATCACCCTCAGGATGCAACGTTAGTAATAAATGACATATCCTACATTTAATGACGTTGAAACACATCTCTAGCCTAGACCTCTATGTGTTTGTGTTAATGTTACAAATTCTCCTTAGGTTGATTCAATAAATTTTATTTTTTATCTTTTATTATGTTTCAATTTTTGGGCTCACCATGTATGTTACCTGAATATCCCTAAATTAAAATATAGCATGATAAAATGGAAATATTTCTCTTTCAATGAAAATCTAACTAAGGGAAGAAACAATTAGTATGCAACATACAATATGTAGCAAACAAGATGCAAGATGAAATTTCTCTTTCGATTTAATTGCTCCTACCCTAATGCACATACAAAAACCCTAAATGGAAAATGAAAAAAAAATCTTTTCACCACACTTAATTTTCTAAATGAAGAAAAATAAGATGAAAATGTTTAATCATTCATTGAAATGAACTTTTTAGAATGAGGACTAGAACAAAAATTCATCCAAGCGATCAATGACCACAAAAAAAATATTTTGTAAGCCACCTAATGATAAGAAAAAATAAAAATCAAAACCAATTCTTACCAAAGGAAATCAAACTCAATTTCAAAACAAATGGATCCTTAAGGAAGACCACAAGACACTCAAGACTCAGGGAAGGTGAGTTGGAAGTAGGTTGATCAAAGAGACACTTAGAAACAGAGGAAAATTTGGTGCAAAAATAGGGGTAAACATTGGTGCATAAGAGGCACCAGTGCTCTACAACACAAGGAAAAAGTGGGCTTGAGTGAGGTGCAACACTTTTTCAGAGTCACTAGGGGAGCGTTGGTCCTAGGATGGAGGATTCCAACACAAAAATTGCAAAAAAGGCTCAATGAAATCACTTCCTAGGCTTTTTCTTGACTGATAAAAGTATCAAAGGTTTATGAAATAGGTAATCAAACACAATGGACAAGGAAAACCACCAAGTGAATCCACCAATCCCTAGTCAATTCACCAATTTGTTATACGAGAATTATGATTGTGGACAAAAGTGTCTCCCCTAGATTCGATGGCCAACCTAGAACAATAGAGAAATAACGAACTCAATGATTTCCTTAAACTAAATAGATGACGGAATGAAGCCTACATGGAATCCTCACATGCTTCATTCCTTATTAAGCTTGAATGCTCCAATTCCAGTTCTAATTGCCAAAATTAGAACCTACACTATCAGATAACACAAGCTAAGAAGCTATGGGATCTATGCAGTACCATCTAAGTACTATATTCAAAATATCAGCATGGTATTTAAATAAGTGAAATAACAAAATTCACATATAGGAAAATAGAGAAATCTTTGCATTAATATAAATGGAAGGAGATTACAACCACAAGTAGGTGTTGATCTCATAGCAGAGCTCCTCCAAGTTGTTAAATCCTTTCCTTGTCACAATATGCACCTCCCATCACCCTAAATGTGTGGAATTTTAATTGCTCACCTCAGTGGCATAAGGGTAGAAACACTCTCCAAAATCCAACCCCTTGCATATGCAAGGTAGTAAATATATAGATGAGTGGGGTAAGTTGGGAGTTCTTATCCAATCACCAATCTAAGGTTTTAGATCCACCTTTGATGGAAACATGGGATCAAAGGATGACGGATGGAAATTCCAAATAAGGATGATATAGGATCTGAACGTTTAATCAAAGGTAAATGGTTGTAACAATTTTTGGAAGCTTCTAGAAGAGGAAGCTCTATAAATTCTCTCTTTTTCCTAAATTTATAGAACTAACATAGGTGCAAAGGGGAGAAACATGTAGGTGATCAACGTTGGCCACAGTGGAGAAACTTGTAGGTGGAAATTTTCCAGAGGAAGGTCAGGGAGCGTTGGTGCTAAAAATGGCTCAGCTGAGGTGGTTTCAAGCAGAAATTTTGGGAAATGAAGGAGGTTCACTTAGGGCTTTTTGCAATGATGTTGACAAGGGGGAATAGGATGTAGATTTATAAAATTAGGAGGCCTAATGACCGGATGTGACAAAATGGCCTATAAAAATATCCACTAAGTGTGGAATAAAGGAAGCAAAGTGGCATTTATGGAATATCATGTACAAACATTTGATATGTGTGATAAATTTCTTGTTGGGATAAAAGGATGTGTAAAAATTTTAATTGTGTGCAAGACACATGCAAGATGAATTGTGTAGAATAATTGGATGTACAATGGGGGAGGTGTACAAAGGATTGGGTAGTGTAGTTATTTCACACATTAAAATGACTAAGTATATATGAGCGTCGGATGAAATGTGCGAAAATATCTATGTGTAGAGTGTGGAGCAATGGGATGTTTCCACACATAATATATATATAGAAATGACTAAGTAGAAGATGTTGAGATTCAAAAAGATGATGAGCTTAGTGAAAAAATTCGCCTTCACTAAGTGAGCCCGCAGGCTATTTTTGGCGCAAAGTCTATTTTTAGACTATGTCTATTTTTAGACATGTCAATCATATTCTATGAGTTGCAGGATGCTATTTGTGGATGGTTGGTCAAGTTGGAAAAATAGATGGACTTCTATTTTTAGACATTTTGGGTGGAGTCTATTTTTAGACTGCCGGTCTAAAAATAGATATGTCGAATATTATTAGCTCTTAATAATATTTGGACTCTAAACATTATCTTATTCTCTTGGAGCACTTCAGTTCAGTGCACAGATGTAGTGTTGATCACAATCAGACCTCTACCTAATTATTTTCATGGGAAATCTGTTTAAACAATCTGGATCCTTTCCCTTTGTCCTGTAAACCCTTTTCAATGCCTATCGCTACCCTCCTCCGCCTACAAATTGCATAGCAGGAGGCCAAAAAACACACTTTCGAAATATTTAAATTCTAGCCCTGTTGGCACTAGCCACTTGTCTTTTCCTCCACATGACTGTGAGTCGGAACCTAATGCTAAACCTTGAGGGTGCTATCAAATATGCGTGTCGGTCAAAATAATAGCCGTTGATCTGTACAAGATCGAACGGTCTCTGCTAATCAACACCGTGCTCATAGCCCATCCACCAGCCGTTAGATCAAACCATAAATCGACGTACCACATTTTTCCCGCCCTCGTGGACCCAGCACTGCGCATTGATTCCAAAACCAGCCTGTTTTTTCCGCACCACTCATCCAGGGTGTTACACCATTTTTTGGTCATCTAACCTTTCACCATTTGATGGACCCAAGTACACCACGTAAGACCAGTTTTACCCCAAGTAAAACTGCTTTCACTATGTTAATTAGGAAACCCCAAAAGGAATAATTAATTAAACCATAATTTAATGATTATTCCCAGTCATGTTTAACCCAAAAACAAGGAAATTAATGAGATAAACCCATAGTTATCTTATTATTTTCTAGGAATAATTATTTAAATAATATTCCTTGTTAAATATGACCAAATCAAACCACCATTAATCAAATAAATCATTATTTACTTGATTATATCCCAACCACTTCCTTAAAAAGATAAATAAATCATTTATTTATTTATTTTTCACTAATCAAGGGATTTGACCCAAGTCAAACACCCTTTCCCTCCAACAAATAATAATAAAATATTCCATAGAGGTGGATCTAGATGTGATTAACATTATTTTATTCATGCACCAAGATCTAGAAGGACCCAATATTTTGTTATAAATAGGAGGGTTTTCCCCATCATTCTTCACCTTTTGTTGCATACTAGATCACTCTGGATCTATACACTTGGTCTCATTTCTGCCATTTTGCTCCCATTGAGCTCTACCTTCTACATTGGGTTTTTCTACATCTACAAGAGAGAGAAAGCTTAGATCTGAAGTGCCGAGGACTACAAAGAACCCATCCCATTGAGGAGATCTGGATACACCTTCTTGTTTCCTCCCAGGTGCCCTGTAATATAAAAATTCATTCAAAAAATCGTGTTCTTGTCTTGTCCGTTGGATGCATGGAGCAAACTCTTTACTTTACTGCTTAATGTCTTTTCATTTATAGATCTGTTTGTTGCAGCACTTTAACTACTAATTGCAGATCTGAAGATGTTTTGCAGCCATTATTGTTGTTAGGGCTATTAGTTATGCGTAGCTAAAGTGGTTCTTTTCGTACACTTCGACGAAGAATTCATACTAACAAATGGCGACTCCACACGGGTTTTAAATTACGACCGCTGTCGTTTTTCATATTCCTGCATATCCAGCTACTTCAGGCCCTAGGGCTTCTTTTTTAGCTGCTTAGTTTTTCTCTTTTCATGTCATTTTTCTCACATAAAAACCTAAAAACCTAAAATTTCTAACTTCCGTGTGTTTCTGGCCCTATTGCGCAGGTAAGCGACACCAGCCGCACCTGAGACGGCAATTTTTCAGAAAATCTGCCGCCGAAACAGCCGGAACGGGGGGGTCACACCTTTTGGCCCAAAACCTGCGACCTGGACGCACTTTTCAGCCTGTTTTCTGCGGCCTCCAACAGATCGAGTCGAAGCGCGACGACTTTTTCCGGCATTTTTTTTGCCAATTTTTAAGGTTTCTTCAACGACTTCGCCGGGGTCTTCCGACCTGCTGTCTCCAGCCGCCTTGACCAAGATCTGATCTGTTTTTACTCATCTAAGTGGGAACCCAGTCCCTTAGGGCTTTAGTACCCTCCACTTTTTGTGGAAGAGTTTCAGCTGTTTCAGCCGTCGGTTTCAGAGCTTCAGCCCCCTCTTTTTCCAGATCTGTTACCTCACTTTCAGATCCATTGAAATCAGCCTCTTTTCCTTTCAAATCACCTCTTGTCGTTTTGTTTGGACCTCTTCTAAAGGCCTCTGCCTTGCCCCCCCCCGGTTTTTTGCTGATTTCCCTTTTTTCCAGCCACCTTGCCTCTGTCTCTTGGCTGTGATCTGCACCCCTTGTCTGCAGCTTTATCCTCCAGATCTCTGTCCCCTTTGACCCTAGATCTGTTGAGCTTCCTTTGTGTGTGTTTCCATAGTTTTTTCCCTTTCTTTTCAGCATAGTTGTGAGAGACCCACCTTCTTGGGTTAGATAGATGCATACGTAGCTGTTATTTTTCTGTTATTTCAGCATTTTATTCTGTTCTCTGTAGGTTTATTTTCAGCTACGTCGCACACTTTTTCTTGCTCTCAAACAACGGAAAGGGTTTAAAAATTAAAATTAACGCATGCCACACACTGACCCTAAGTGAAGAATCGCCTGGTTTACACCGCCTGGCAAAGACTCTAAAATCAATTGTCACTGCACCTTTTCTGCCCTTGTCGGTTTCCTTCTTCCTGTCATCATTGCGCCCCCAAGGCGCCTTTCCCGGAGACTTCTTGGCCTTCACCCTCAGTTTCCGGTTGATCGACCTGCTCCGCACCGCCGTCGTCGAGCCAGTCCACCTTCGAGTCCGCACTCCGACTCCTCTCCCGATTCATCGGGTCCCCCTTCTCCTTCCGGTTCTCCCCCTTTTACCTTCACCATGTCCGGATCAGGGCCTAATGCTAGCGGTTCTCCCGGCCCCAATGCCGGCCCTACTTCTAGCGGAACCGTCACAACCACTACTCCGGCCACCCCTGTGTGCCGTACATTGCAGGCCTCAGCCTCCCCGATTTCCATCAGTTGATTAATGACCCCATTCACCATAATACTACTTGGCCCGCTATGCCCACCAAGCTACCCTCTGATATCCCTAAGTTCGAGGGCCTTAATGGCGAAGACCCAACCAATCACGTCCGGTCTTTCCACATGTGGTGTTCCTCCAACTCCACTACCGATGACTCCATCCGTCTTCGTTTGTTCCAACGCACGCTTACCGGCAAAGCTTCTAAATGGTATGTCGAACAGGCCACTTCCTCCCATACCACGTTCGAGACTCTTGCCCAAGCCTTCTTGTCGTACTTCCAGCTCCCTCTCCGATACGACACTAGTACGGAGCTCTTGACTTCATTTAAGCAATCCTCTTCCACACGCCTTTCTGCCCATCTTCAGGAATGGCGACGAAGACGGAGCTTATGTCGAGCCCCTCCCTTTGAAGATCGGGTTTACATGGACTGGTTCCTTCGCACCCTCCCATCTCCCATCGGCAAAGATGTCGCCTCTCACTTTCCTCAATCTGAAGAAGCCGCCCTCCAAATAGCTTGAAAATATGACCTGATCTACGCTCAATCTGGTTATGTTTATACCGTTCTCCCTGACATCCCCAGGCCCGGTGGCGCTAACGCCCCGGGGGCATCTCATTCCGCCGACGGTATTGTTGGATCTCTTTCCCACCCATCTGCTCACCCTCCTATGAGCCATGGTCTCCCTCGGGGAGGGGCCAGCACCTCAAGCAATCTTCCCCCTCCCGGCAACATGTATCCAGGATACGGCATGCCTCCTCCTTTTGCCCAACCTCACGCTTACCTCATGTCGTGCTTAACCCTTACTTTTGTCCATGACACAGTGCGCCACGACTCCTCCGACATGTCTTTGCTCCAGCACTCCTTGCCTCCTCACAACCCGCAACAGCACTTACAACCCCCTCCAGGGCAAGTATTTGCACAGCAGGGTGCGATTAATCCCCCTTCTTCTCACAGAAGGCGGAGAGGCAACCAGAACCCATCTGCCCCCGGTAACCGAGGACCCAATTCTGGTGTGGACCCTAACACTAGCAACCAGCCTCAGGGCATTCCGCCCAGGCCGGACAGGCCGCTTCGCACAAGCAAGCCCTGTTCGTGTTGCGGTGTTTACGGTCACTACACTCACGATTGCCCTCTCTTACCCCAGATGCGACAGATGTGGGAGTCTCAAGCCACATTGCGCGGACAACAGCACTCGGATCACGCTCCTCTATTATGGCCACTACCCGGCCAGTGTGTTCCCTGATCCTTTCCCTCCGCGAGGATTCGTGGCTACACCCAATCCCCGACGACCATGTAGCCCCCCTCGTCCATTTGCACGGTTCCTCGACTACCGAGATCATATGATGCGCGTCCAACCTTCCCTGGGTCGACCTTCACCGCCGAGCTCGGTCTGTGATGCACAAGCCTCCTGGCAGGGTGTCCCAGGGCCTCCCATCTTCGAGGTTCTCTGAGCCTCTTTCGACATCCGGTGGCCCCTTACACATCCCTCAACCCCAAAGTTGAGGTTCATCCCAAAGATTCCCAGGGACCATTGCGGCAATCTTGCTTCGGCGAGCCGCTCAATCGTACAGTATAGTAGATGATTTGGCACAATCCCCTGCTGCCATTTCCACACTGGAACTCCTCCAGTCGTGCCCTTCTCAAAAGAAGGCTCTACTATCTGCCGTGGGCGCTGTTGATCCTGCTGATGACCAAATGATTGTTTTCGACGCCACTCAATCGGACCATCCCCCTCTTCCTCCTTCCGTTGCTTTCCAAATCCCCGTCAAAATCCGGAACGCCACTGTGTCCCGATGTATAATTGATGAGGGGGCATCCACCTGTGTGATGTCCGCTTCGGTTTGGAAGCAACTCGGATCCCCTGAGCTGGCCCCTTCCACGATCACCCTTCGAGCGTGGGACGGTCATGCCTCCCAGCCTATTGGCCTGTTTCGTAACTGTCCCATCACCCTAGCTGGTAAGACTGTTTGCGTTGACGTCGAAGTAATTGACGCCCCTCTAGACTACAACATTCTATTGGGGTGAAGTTACACCTATGCCATGTATGCTGTCCCATCCGTGGTTTTCCGCAAGATGTCTTTTCCACATAATGGGAAGATAGTCACCATTGACCAGCTATCTTATCATGAGCCGCCATCTCAGACCTCCTCCGAGACCACCATCTCTTCTGTAACCAACAAGCAAACCGTCGATTCCTTGACCAGTGTCTCCCCCGGCGTCTATAAAGATTCCACCCTGCTTGGTACTTTTCCTCATCTTCCCCCCCCTCCTGTTACTGATCCCAGCTTGTCAAATGTTTGCATGATGCAATCGTCTCAGGCTGCCCATAAACGGCCTGCCTCGGCTAGTCAGCCACCTCCTCCCCGCCCTCCGCAACCCGCTCCTAGCCATTCATCTCAGCCAGCCGGACCTCCTCCTTCTGGCCCTCCCCCTACAGCTGGTATCCCCGAACCTCTTTATCCTCCCGGCTCGGTTCCCCCTGGCCTTAACCATCTCGGAGCCGTACCTCCTGGTCATTACCCTGATGGACAGATCCCCTTCTTGGCTCCCCCTCCTGGAGTATATTCCGTCCCCGTCATGGCCACCCTCTCTCTCCCTAATTTGACCTTGGGCATTCCGGTATGGTACCTTGACCCCCCAGCCGCCACCCCCCCTGCTCACCCCAAAACTTATATGGCTTTGACACCGGTTCAACCGGTCCCCCTCGCTTCCTCCATAGCCACTGTGCCCCCAGCACCTCCACAGGACCCTTCTCCTGTTGTGACGGTTCCCGGGAAGACAGGCAAAGCCCGAAGGGGGGCAACCCATCACGATCCGGCCCCCCCGACATCCATTACCCCCCCACGACCACCAAAGCCCGCCATTCGATGCGCTTTGTGTGATGTCGTCAGTCATGCCACTCACATGTGTCCTGAATTGCCCCACCTCAAGCTTCTGGTCAACGAGAAATTCCCCGACTCTGATCTCCCAGAAGTCCATGTCACTATCCCCGAATCCCTCCCAAAACTCAAACACTTGCGCACAAACCACCCTTGTGCCTTGTGCGATTTTCACGGCCATTACACCCACCTCTGTCCCCGCCTTGACGAGTACCGTTCCTCCTTGGACTTGTACCACCAATTCAAGGCCGCTTCGATCGAACTAGAGGACATTCACATTCCGCCTCCCGCTTTTAAGCCAACGGAGCCCTCAGTCACCATTTTGTACCTGTCATCATCCATGAGACCATTGGGGAATGTTCCATCTGAATCCTCCCCTGTTGTTTCGCTTGACCTTCCTTCAGCGGTCATCTTGGGCTCAACATCGGTAGATCCGTTATCTACTTACTCTTCGGTCACCCATTGTGACGATGCGCATGTGAACCTCTCTTCTCATGATGATAATTCAGGCCACTTCACCATGTCAGGTGGTTCTTCTTCCACCAGTCACCCCATCTTCTATCACGATGACGACATTATGGAAGAAATTCACACCCCTGACTTTATCTATTCCCCCTTACATCGAACCCATGCGTTGACACCACATCCACCTTGTGGCCATTACATCAAGACCCAATGTTTGGGTAAGGGGGCACCCACATTTGAGAGACCACGAGACGCCATTCTCCACCACTCTCCTAGTGTATCTGGTCGTGTTGACTCTAGACCCAGTATTCTTCCACATTTAGAAGAACCTCTAGAGTCCCATATCACTTCAGATCACTCTAGGGACGATACCCCTTATCGTTCCCTCATCTTACATCAGCAACCCAGTCTCTTAGACATTATTGTTGACCAACCTATAGCTTTTCTACGAGAGCATCAGTTCCTTATCTCCAAATCCTCCTTTTGGGATAGTGACACCAGGTATGCCAATTCGGAAACTTAAAGTCCATTTGATCCCTATATGCAGTACCAAAAGAGATTGGTAATCCTCCATTTCCTTTCTCAAACTGCATAACCATAACTAGAACAAATGGCACACCACATCATTAAAATGTGTTTAGATTCCCATTTTTCTAGATACATTTTGGCATGACCACACCATGCTTGGGGGCACCTCTGCCCCCCAACCATAACCCTCCTCACCTCGTTTTTGGAGAGGAGGTTGTCTTACCAATCGAGTGTGAAATTCCTTCTCTACAACTAGTCGTTGAACTTCTCCCTGACACCCCACCGCTAGAACAATGACTTATCATGCTTGAGCGTGCCTCCGAAGACCGCCGTGTTGCCTTGCAAACCATGGAAGCGACCAAAAAACGCACCAAAGCTCAGTATGACCGAAAATTCCAACCTCGCACTTTTCGCGAAGGCGACCTTGTTCTAGTATATGACCAGGCCCATGATGTCCTAGGTCATGGGAAGTTTGACTCATGGCATCTGATCCCAATGGGCAAAGAACTCCGGTCGAAACACTCGCCCGACCGCCCCTCCTCCTCCTCTGCAGAGTAGTCGTCCCCAACGATGCATCCTGGGCTCTCTCGGGCCCCCATCTGGAAGCTGCACATGAGGCCTCGAGGTCGGGATCTTCTCAAAGAAGAAGGCACACAATAAAGTCCCATATGAGCAATCATGATTCACCTGCCGCCTGCATAGCGACAACTGTCGCTTTAGCGACACCAGCATCATTTGGGCCACAGTAGGTCCCACCCAACACACTCTCCCACCATCATCTGCGCCCCGGTGATGTGATGGAGCACTCGGCTGCCCGAGTTCGCGGCCACAGTGCGGCCTTGCACGGGTTTGCTTTCTCTAGATACCCCGACGGTGTCCTGTCCCTTTGACCCGAAGACCCGGTCGACAATGGCATTCCACAAACTCCATGATATGCCGCCCCCGCGGCAACACTGGCTGCGTGTCTCCCACTATCCCCAGTGGTGGGAGGCCGGTCAGGAAGTACACATCCTGGACCGTCAGTTCGATCCTGTGCCCTTGCACTACAAAGATTAGTTTTTGGTGATTTGATACTTCACCCGGACACATTTTTTCCACGAAGGGTCACTTCACTACTCCTTAAAATCGAATTTCCTCACTTACGACACTTGTACTTGGGGCACCATATCGCTCCCTTACTCATCCATGTTTGTGTCGATTTTCGTCATGAGTACCCACCTTGTACTCATGCTTCCTTGGTCCCCCATTGGGGCCTTTACTGTGTGGCAGCACTATCATGTCGCCCTTGTTTAGAGCATCCGAGTTGAGTCATCATTGCATTCATGGAGTCTATCCCGCGGCCTTTTACACCCTACTAGAGCCCTCCATTATTTTTGCTTGGTTCCTCTCTTGTGTCGCATATCATGACCTTCCGCCCCACTGTCCCCTATCCTTTCGATATTGTGCCAGTCGCTGCCATGTCATTCATGCCCTTTATGCTCTAACAAGGGAAGTCGTCCATTCGCCACTCCATCCTTTCCATTTCCACCATCATCATTAGTGTCAGTCTGTCCGTCGCTCTATTGTTCTTCTCTCGTGCCTTAGTTGAGGATCTCTCATTGCCTCACCTACGGCGGACCTCCTTCTGTCGACCTCAGCACATTTATTCCAGAAGAAAGGTCTAGAGGGCGGTGTACCTTGGTTCCAGCTTCCGCTTTTGTTCGGTGCCTCGGATCAGGCAGGGGGATTTCTCTCTTCCCTTTGACTTGGTTGCTTCTCCAGCTCCTTTCAGCATGATCGAGATTCGTATACTGGACAGTCCAGTGACCCAGCAGCAGCTCTTGATGATTCCCGGGCGTGTGTGAGATGTCTCAGCCCTCATGAGGGGGTGGCCCTGCAGGTAGCCCCCCACATGCCCGGATGACCTCTTCGTTGCAGCCTTTGATGCCGCTCCCGATTTTGATGATGTTGGCCTTAGCCACTTGCAGCACCTCTATGATTTGCATGTATCAGTCAGATTTTGTGAGCCCTTCCCCATTTACAGGGGGCATTTGGGTTGTATTTATCTCATGTACTCGGATGATATTGTACTAGTCCTGGCTGTTATCCCAGGCACAGCATGTATGTGAGACTATTCATTGTATTTTTATCTGGCTCTTGATTATGCCAGCTGTACTCTATGGTTCGGTCCCTTGTTCAATGGACACACTATTCTTTTGTACTTTGTCACGGCGGGCATAGGTATGCCTCCCCCGCCGCCTTCAGCACAGGTACCCTCTCATAACAGAGACTTGTTGCACCTGCGAGTCTCGTCTCCTCAGGGTCTAGTCCTTCAGCACACTATCTACCTCATATTTCTCTCTCCGACATACCCTTTTGTTGTCTAGTGATTGTCTTCTTACAACGTACTTCGGTCATACGATTTGCTCCTGACACTCGCACGCTGGGGGGCAATCTGTTACACCATTTTTTGGTCATCTAACCTTTCATCATTAGATGGACCCAAGTACACCATGTAAGACCAGTTTTACCCCACGTAAAACTGCTTTCACTATGTTAATTAAGAAACCCCAAAAGGAATAATTAATTAAACCACAATTTAATTATTATTCCCAGTCATGTTTAACCCAAAAAACAAAGAAATTAATGAGATAAACCCATAGTTATCTTATTATTTTCTAGGAATAATTATTTAAATCTTATTTAGATAATATTCCTTGTTAAATATGACCAAATCACCCACCATTAATCAAATAAATCATTATTTATTTGATTATCTCCTAACCACTTCCTTAAAAAGATAAATAAATCATTTATTTATTTATTTTCACTAATCAAGGGATTTGACCCAAGTCAAACACCCTTTCCCTCCAACAAATATAATAAAATATTCCATAGAGGTGGATCTAGATTTGGTTAACATTATTTTAATCATGTACCAAGATCTAGAATGACCCAATATTTTGTTATAAATAGGAGGGTTTTCCCCATCATTCTTCACCTTTTGTTGCCTATTAGATCACTCTGGATCTATACACTTGGTCTCATTTCTGCCATTTTGCTCCCATTGAGCTCTACCTTCTACATTGGGTTTTTTATCTACAAGAGAGAGAAAACTTAGATCTGAAGTGCTGAGGACTACAAAGAACCCATCCCATTGAGGAGATCTGGATACACCTTCTTGTTTCCTCCCAGGTGCGCTGTAATATAAAAATTCATTCAAAAATCGTGTTCTTGTCTTGTCTGTTGGATGCATGGAGCAAACTCTTTACTTTACTGCTTAATGTCTTTCCATTTATAGATCTGTTTGTTGCGGCACTTTAACTACTAATTGCAGATCTGAAGATGTTTTGCAGCCATTATTGTTGTTAGGGCTATTAGTTATGCGTAGCTAAAGTGGTTCTTTTTCGTACACTTCGACGAAGAATCCATACTAACACATGGAACTCTTGTTTAATCTTCTCTGCTTCAGTTTCAGGCAAACATTTAAGCAATAGGCCATTTGTATTCTTCTAGTATAAGCATTCATTCAGTATGCAATAGTTTCTGGCTTTTAGCTTTAGGAATCTGGCCTTGGTCTTTGATATTTTAGGAGGGGCATTGAGGTTTCTGAGCACATACAGAATGTTAGAATACGAAGGGGAGTTCTGAAAATTCTCCTCAACAGTGGGATCAGGCAATCCTTCCCGCTCATCCAAGGCATCTACCATGTTTATGTCAAGGGCTTGTAGATTCAATTCAACCATTAGTTCCGCCAAGCCCTAAACTTTGATCAGTTTTGTGGGTTTTATCTCAAGGTCATATTCTAAGATCACAACAATCCATTTGCTCCTCTTCCCATCTGGGTCTTGGGACAAGATGTCTTTAACCACTATGTTTGGCATGTAGGCTATGATGTGGGAATGCAATATGTACACCCTAAAGTCTTTCAAGGCCTTCACCAGGGCATAGGCTTGTTTTTCCATTATGTTTTATTTCAAGGGTGCATCCCTCAAAGCTTTGCTAAAGAAAGAAATAGGCTGTTCCATTCCCTCTGGATTTTTCTGTAACAGAACTGCAACCACTGTATGCTTGGAGGCAAATGAAAAGATCAGGAAATCTTTTGAGAAATCTGGGCTGATTAGGACAGGAGCCTGGGTGAGTGCAAGTTTAACTGATTCAAAATATTTTTTAGCCTCAACAGTCCACTTAACCCCCACACCCTTTCTTAGCATATTAGTCATATTCCTGAGGTGTTCAGCTAAGTTTTGAATAAACCTCCTTAGGAAATTGATTTTCCCAATAAAGGACTGTAACTCTTTGATTTTTCTCAGGTGTGTGATCTGTAGTATTCCCTCAACTCTTTGTGGGTCTATCCTAATTCCCTTTTCTGATATGATGTGGCCGAGAAGCTTTCCCTCCTACAGCCCGAATACAGTCTTTTTAGGATTCACTGACAGACCAAACCTTATGCATTTTTCAAAAACCCTTCTCAGATGTTTTAGGTGTTATTCATCAGTCTTGGAATAGACTATTATGTCATCTAGATAGATGACAATTAAGTGCCCTATTTCATCCGAAAAGGCTATGTCCATTGCTCGTTGGAAGGTTGCACCAGCATTCATTAATCCAAAAGGAATTTTTACATACATAAAAGTGCCCCATGGAGTGGTAAAAGATGTCTTGAGTTGGTCTTCTAGGAGTACCAGAACTTGGTTGTAACCTGAAAAACCATCTAACAGGAAGATCCTTTTTAAGCCTACTACCTTCTAAAGAATGTGTTCCATTTTTGGCAAAGGGTAATTGTCCTTAAGTGAGGCTCTGTTAAGGTTCCTGAAATCTATGCACAGCCTGATCTCACCTGTTTTCTTTCTCACAGCTACAAGGTTTGAGACCCAATTAGAGAACCTCACAGGAACTATTATTCCTACCTTGTACATCTTCTTTATTTCCTTTTCTACTGCAGGCAATTATTTCGGGTTAATTCTGCGAAGTTTCTGTCTGAAGGGTTTATGGTTTTCTTTCAAGGGTATTTTGTGCTGTATGATGTTTGTGTCATAGGCCTTCAAGTCCTCGTAGCTCCAGGAAAACACATCAATGAATTCCTTGAACAGGTCGATATATTTCCTTTTCATGTCTGCGGGTAAGGACTTATCCAATTTAATCATCTTGGGCTTATCTTTTGTGCCTATGTTGCATTCCTCAACATTAGAGTCTGAGTGTTCTATGGTGGGCTTTTTCACTACATCATCGAAATCGAAAATATCTTCTAAAGGTGCCATACCTTGGGGTATGTTCTTATCTTTGGCCTGTAGCACCTCTACTTCCTCTTTATCCGCATTCTCATATTCTTTGGTCAGATTTACAAGTTGTTCAGTTAAAGTGTTTATTTCTATGTTACAGGGTGGTTCTACCTCATCTGAGGACTCTGAGGGCTCTTCACTTAGGCAGCTATCATTGAACTTAGAGTCTGAATCGGAAAATTCAAACTCGTTCCTGCCTATTAGGAAATCCTCAATCTGCTTATCTCCTTCAAAAACCTGCCAATATTTCTCATTATCAGGTAATGCAGGTCTGAACTTTATTTGAATGATGATTTGTTGATCACTAGGAGGCTTGTGATATGAAATAGCTATACAAGATAATCCGTTTGCAATTACGTTTCGACTCCTAGGGACAAACACTAATTTATATTCCACGAAATTCTTCAATAAATCCATGGCATCATTCTTATATGCTCTCAACCAAGGGTGTTTAGCTGTATACTCACCGTTCACTTATTTTATGACCAACTCAGAGTCTCCATGCATAGTTATCCTACAAGCTCCTAATTTTTTCAACAGATTCAAGCCTAGGATAAGAGCCTCATACTCTGTGATATTATTTGTGCATTTGAAGTTCAGATTAAAGGCATGGCTCTCTGCATAGTCACTCTCTGAGTTATGTATCCACACTCCTGCTCTTGCAATCTTCCTAGTACAGGATCCATCAAAATTCGTTTCCCACAAGGGGTCGTGTTCATGTTTATCATCCTTTTCTTCCTTAATGTGGGTTTCACTGGTCTTTTGATGGTTTTTCTCTCCCTGATGTCTATGGAATTCAGAGAGGTGACTAGTTAGCTGATTGAATTCTATTTCTTGTTTTCTCTGAATTTCTATTTCAGTGTACTGTCCAAAGTTTTCTTCTTCGTTTTCCCCTAAGTCCATAGTGGCCATTATGTCAAAATCTATGGGCTCTGTTTCATTGCTTGTATCTTTGTTTTCTGATTTTGGCTCTCCTAAAGACTTATCGTTTCAAAGGATAAAAGAGTCCAGATCTGTGTGTACAGAGTAAAGGGGTGAATTTTCTGGGTTTTCAGGGCTGTTGACCAGGAATTTCATTTGTGCCTCTCTATACAGTCTCCTAAGTTGGCTAAAGACAGGGATTGTGACATATGCCCCATCCATCTGCATTGTACCTTGCAGCTTGGCTCCCCATGACCTCGATAGTAGCATGCCATACTTAGGTGGCACATCTGCCACCTCAACATCCATGACCATGAATTTGGCAGGAATCTGGGTAAGGTTCACACAAAAGTCTTTGATTAGGCCAAGACATTTTACCCTGCTAGATTGAAATGAATATAAATCTTTATAGACATGGGTTATCTCTAAGCCTAGCTTTTCCATAACTACCTTAGGCATTAGGTTGTGTGATGCCCTAGAGTCATGCATCGCATTGTGAAGGATCTTGTCATTGATATTGAGACTGATATAAAAAGGTGGTACTACCCCTTCTTGAAACTTTCCTTGTATCTTTGGACCAAACAGAAGGGCTGGTCGATCATCACTCAGATTGACAGTGTCACTGTTTACACCTAGATTTAATGCTTTCAAAATTTGGCCTTTATATACATCCTGAGTGGCCAACTCAGAGAGTGGGACAGAGATTTTAATTTTAGAAATCTCACTCTCCAAATTGAAGAGAGATTGGCTCTTTGTGACACTCAACTCTGTTTTTTTAGCCACTTCCTTAGTGGCTAAATCAGCGTGCTGATTCTCACTATGTACAGTGTTTGTGACAGTTTTATCAGGAGCACAAACGACAATGCTAGTGCTGCTAGTTGGTTGGCTTTGTTTATCAGTGTTTTGGTTGTCTTTTTCTTTGTTCTTGCCAAAACTCTCAGCTACTGGTTTGTTGCTTTCAGCAGTTACTTTAGAATTTTTCTCATGCCTTTTCTTAATAGTAATCTCAGAAGTTTTGGGTTTGGAATTATCTAAGCTCTTTTTTCTTTTGAGTTCATATTGTTCTCTGATCTGCATGATGGCATTTTCAAACCCTAACCTGTAATCCTCAGATTCTAACCTTTCCTCATCCCAATATGAGGATGAGGGTTGATCTTTCTCTGTGGAACAGTTGTGGATTGAGTTTCCCACTTCAAACATGTTTATTATGGTTCCCTTAGAATCTTCTATGATTCCTTCATCTTCATCAATAAATTTCTCTTGAAATGGGGGAATAAATTGCTGATCTGATTCTCTTTGTCTGTTGGGAGTGGTATTGTTCCTACTAAAGTTCTAGTTCTGGTTATGATTTTGGTTTCTGTTCTAATTACTAACTATGACAACCATATTTTCCATCATTTGCTGTAGCTTTTCCATGTTTTTAGATAGACGGTCATAATTAGGGTCAGATGTGGAAGCTATAGTGTCATCCCTATATGTTACCCTCTTCTCAGCTCTCAATATTTCTTTTTTCTCAATCAAATTAGCCTCTACACTCACTGCTCCTTTTTGCATATCTTCCAATGTGTTGCAATCTCTTTCCCTGAGCTGGTAGGCCATGTCAGCATTAAAGCCTTCAGGATATTTCACTAGGGCCATACCTTGGGGAGGTTTCATGTGTGGAGGAAAAGCATTATAAACGTTGTTAAGCCATGTAGAGTAGTCATGGACACTCTCTCCTACATTCCTTTTCAGGTTATTGTATTCTTCAAGGATTTGGAGGGGGTTGGCCTTAACTTCCCATTTATTTATGAAGGTCTGGTATAAGGAGGGTAGATCTTGGATGCTATTAGGAGGTAGGCCTTTAAACCATTTCTTCAAATCACCTCCTAAGCTCTGGGAAAATATTCTCATTTTGACTGTATCATAATCTATCTCCATGTATTCAAAACAATCCTCCATCCTATCTACATGGTGCTAAGCTGTGGTAGACTCTTTTGCAATGAAGTGTGGGATCTTTGATCGATAATCGTTGGGTAGGGGTACTAGAGGCTGGGGTAAAACCAGAGGTGCATACCAGGCTGCCATGATGATGTTTTGGTGAGGTAAAGGGTTAGCTTGAGCTGTTGGTATGTGGATGGCAGGGATACTAGGACCAGTAGAAGTCTATTGAGTAGATTTAGGGTGGCAGAGCCCCAAGATTTGAATGAAGTGAATATCAGGAGGTGTATATGGAGGGGTATCTATGTCCCTAATGTTTTTACCACTTTGGGTTGGTGAACTAGGTAACTCAAGGTCTGGATGGTCTAGAGCACTGTGTGACCTAGTTCTTGGTAATCTACTTTGAGAGACTAGGTCAAAAAGTGGGTCTGATAGAGCTGTAAAGTCTTTCGGTGCAGAGTTAGCTCTATGGATGTGTCTAGAAATAGTTGGTTTTCTGGATGTAGGAGTTTTCTTAATGATACTCTCAGGGTTTTCAACTATTTCAGGTGGGTATGGGTTAGGATTAGCTCTTGTGTGAATGGTTCTTGAATCCAGAATGTTGTTTTCCAACAAAGCAGCTTAACCCTAGTTGTTACTTCTATTGTGGCTGATGGTGTTGCAGAATCTGGTCTCCCAGTGTAGTCTTATGTGAACCAAGATAATCAGCAGGCCTACTAATCACCAGTGGAGTCTTTGATATTTAAGGAATTATGGAGTCACCAGGTGGAATTTTTAGGATGTTTTCTAGGAGGTACACTGTCCACCACAGTGCTTATGTAATGTCCCCTTTCAAGGATCTCCTTAAAACACAGAAAAATCTAACCAGAGATGGACTGGGAGGGATTTTACCAGGTATGCCACCTCTGAAAGAGAGTGAGACCTGGAGGCTATCTGGCCCTTTCTAGACTCTGTCTAAGAGTGTGGGAGAAACACAACAACTGGTGCAGAAAGTGAATTGCAAGTGGAAGTGTTTCACTGCCAACCTAACCAGAGATTATGGGATTTCTGAGGCTCTTGTGATGTAGTAAGACGAAAGATACTCAGAAATTCCCCAGTGGAGTCGCCATTATGTTGGGGTTCCCATGTTTTGGCAAGTTGGTAATGCCAAAATATGAGACAAAATTAGAACCACTTTCAGACCTTAGGATCTAGCCCTCCTGGGTCCAGAGAGGGATCTCTCTATATATGGAAATATTTTATGTCTTTGAAGCTCAAAGTTAGGATATTAGGCTAGTTATAGGAATGAGATTTGTTTGTTTGATTTTTGTTTGGTTGTTGGGAATCATGAAAGAAGGGTTCAATATAATACAAGGATGAGCAAAGAGGATTTTAGGCAAAGGAGGGATGATTCAAAGAACATTCAGGATCATTGGGCAATGGAGTCAGGAAAGGGCTTACTTGCTATTCAATATGAAGGCTTTTAGTTGGGCTAGTCATCTAAAGCATTGGATATTAAATATGATAGTGTGGCATGAAATGGTAAGAGAGAAGGTGAAAACAAGGAAACCTCCAAGGTGATTATTCAGGAATCAGATCTAGGGACAGGACATGCCATTGGAAAACCTGTGATCCAAAACCTAGAAGGCTAACTCTTCAAACAAGGAAACATTAAAGATTCAAACACAAAGGTGAAAACCTGAGATCAGAGAGAGGCTTTGAACTCTCAATGCTTTGGTATCCAGCTTAAGGGAACTTAGTGTTGGGTGTGGAGCCTGATTATCTTGTCTACTTTGTATCACAGCATTGGACCCCTGTACCTTAAAAGGGGTGGCAACGCCGCCCGTAATTAATCATTGTCATGGGGGGTCCAGGGGGGGCGGCAATGCTTTTCGGAGCCCCCCTTGGTGGGGGTTTTCGGGAGCAGCGCCCCCGAAGCTAAAAACATATGTAAAATTGCCTTGTAAAAGTATAGTAATTTCTAGTCAATCTGGGCCGTTCATTAGGAAAATGATCTGACGGTAGAAGTTATGTTTAGATTAGGATTTTTTTCCCTAGAAGGCAACCCCTCGCTTTTATGAGGGAATTGTATTGCGGCTGTGCATTATATGTGTATTCTTGGAGCGAGAAACAGAGAGGGAGACTGTGAGAAAGAACAGAGGATATTACAGTGGATCTGCTGTAGGTTTTGTCTTTTCATTTTTGCTGGATAATAGAAAGGAAGGACTGGCTGTTCAAGGTGGACGTAGCCCAAACTGGGTGAACCACATATATCTGTGTCTCTCTAGTTTTATGTGTTTTGTGTGCTTTTATTTTCTGCATATTTTATGTGTTGCATTGCTCCATAATATATAATTTTCTAACACTTAGAAAGGTTCAATTAATTGGAAAGTACCCTAGTGAGATAGAGACAGAGTTCTAAACTCCCAGTATCCCAATTCATTCAATTAAAGCCTAACAAGAACATCTAAGAACATATTCGTTAATTCATACATTAGCTAGAAGTATATATTTGACCACTACACTGGTTAAATTAGCTTGAAATCAATTCCCTGATAATACATACAGCAGAAAACATTGAAGGTAGGGAGAGTAGAAACATAAGGTACCTAACAAGGGTAAATCCTATGCCATATTTCTGATGCATGCCAGGAGAAATGAAATGTAATGAACTACAAGGTAAAACAAGGACAAAGATAGAAAAACATCACTGCTGCTTAAAATCAGGATCCAAATAAATGTGCTTGTCATATTGAAGAGAAACACCAGTCATGTACAACATTACCAACAGCTTGATATTCAATCTAATAACATCTTCCTCAGCCTATCTTACAACTTTACACAGAGAACATGTCTCAATAGAAACAACTTACAGTTCACAGATATCTGATCAACAACACTTACAATGAGTTTCTTCATGAATTTTATAGCTGAAAGAGAGGTAGAGGAGGATATGAAAAAATAAATGGAGCGTTAAATCTTCGAAGAGGAAGAGGGCCAAGGCCCCATTCTGTTTTAAATTCTGGGCATTTATCTTCAGTACTCTTTGGATGAAATAGTGGTCTTCGTCAGGCTGCAATTTACTCCAGGTATGACTTTGATGTACTTGCTGTAATACCTCTGCAATACTCTAGTGAACTGAACAAAAATAGATCAATGACTCAGGTCTTCCATACTATGTAACAAATGCTCTTGATATCATAGGACTGTTGTCAAGGTAGAGATCTCCTCAGGAACACGGTATAGAATGAAAGCAGCATGGGCACTTCGTCGTTTCACGGGTAGGAACCTTCTGCTAATGGTGACACTGATATATATCGTTTTTTGTGCCCTAGGCCTTCTATGTGATTCATGAGGTATTTATTTTGATCTTTTTCCTTTAATTATTGATTTTAGGCTCACAATCTTCAATTATTGGCCGTACATTCTTTGATCTTTCACTGATACTCTTTGTCGCTCCATTTACTGTCTCCATCTATCAAAAATCAAGTTTTAATGATGCTGGGGAGGTTAATCAGTGTCAAGCACCGTACTTTGACGAAATATTTCCTGTAGAAACATTCCCAGATATCTTCTTGTAATATCAGGCTTGAACATTGACCTTCTCTACGCTCTTTGTCACTAGAACAGTGACTGTGAACAGTGGAAGTTTTCACCACCTGCAACCTTGCAAAACATGAAAACATGTTAAGAAATCCATGCATGGGGTGGGACGCTGTGGATGATTGCGAAAATGGAAACGTGGCATGGTTAATGATGAAGCATGCAGAGGATACTGTGGATGAAACCTGTGGAACAGTGGGAGATGCACTTGGAAGATAGCGAGATTAGAAATTTAAATGTAAAACATTAAAATTCAACCTTTGAATGAAATATAAAGGGGATGGATGAAAATGCGATGAAAACATGTGGAATGGGTGACATGGTGGGACCTGGTTAATGGCGGGGAATGGATCTAATTCTAACCATCCAATCTCAGGAGGAGATCGACGGTGGAAAATGGACTGGGGGGCGACGGATGGTGGGCCAGGGGTCCTGTTTGCCTTAGGCTAACTCCCGAGCATCTTCGTGGCGCGATCACCATCGGATGGACGACCATAGATTTGATGGTGGACAACAATATCGTGCCAGGCCTGCAGTCGAACGTTAACGCACGATGAGGGCGTATTTTCAAAACATCCCTAGGACATGTGTCAGGCGATGACGTTGATTGCTGCGAAATGAAAAATACCGCCCACCTTCCAAAGGCGGTGCGATAGAAACCACTGGTTTTGAATAGTGACTATCTGTGAGGACTACTAGATGGATGAATTGTGGTCTGTCGATCTACAGATCAGATCAATGGTGGATATGTGATCGGAGTGGTGAACAGGGAACACGAGAACATTGGGGCTTGCGACGACCATTGGATTACGGGAAATCGACGATGGGTAGTTCTCCGAGACTTATTCATCCAATCAAAATAAGTGCCTTTCGAGCTAGCGCTTGGTTCTAGCATGTGGGGGAAAAATTTAAGGGGCTGGCCGAAGGGGGCTAGGCCCGATATATGTTAAAATGTGGGTTTTTGGCCCTTTAAATGCAATTTGCGGCCAGAACTAGGTAACGGTAGAGAGAGTGGGGGCTATCAAACCAAAAAATGTTATTTGAATGGTTTAAGAGGGGCATGGGGATGATTTAGAAGGTTTAGGAGGGATTTGGGGTTAAAAAATGGGGACTTTGACAGAAAGGAAAAAGGTTATAATGGGACATTTTGTAGGAATACAAGGGGAAAATGAAGGCCATCTTGAGAACACCTTTTTACAATTAGTGAGGCTTATTGACTTAGAAACAATAGTGGAAATTAATCAAAGGGCAGAGGGCATGAAGATGCTTTCAAGGATGATGTGTTCTCAGGAGAAATGAATTCCTTGAAAGCTCAATAAACAATTTAGCCCCCTCTTTGATTGTCAAAAAATTCAAAGGGGGCTAACATGGTCCACCACCAATACTGACAAAAAAACAATCTAAGGATGTTTTTGGGTTTTTCTTAGTTTCTTTATGTAGCCCTGAGGTTTTTAAGAGTTTCCTATAACTGAATCATCATTTTGCTAAGATGGTGAAAGAGCTATTTTCTACTCTTTGGGCAACACTTAATTTTTCTAAGTTTTACTGAGACTTTGAGATTCCCTAAGGGATACCTAGGAGGTTTCGACTCAAGGTCCCACCGTGATCGCCATTATGTTAGAGATTAATGGGATGGATCAATAGGATAGCATGCTCATTTTGACAGGATTTTTATGTGAGTCTTTGAAATATATTCAGATTAATATCAACTTAGAAAGGTCTCACCGTGATTTCCATTATGTTAGAGTGGCGATGAGGTGGTTCATTCACTAGATATTCTTGAAGACAAGGGATTTCTCGAGTCCTAAGGTGTACTTATAGTCCCACAGTGATCACCATTATGTTAGAGTCCCGTGATTTGGAAGATTGGCAAGCCAGGTGACAGGGTAACATCAAACCAACTTTGGAGCCCTAGGACGTAGCCTTCCTGGACTCAGAAAGGGCTCTCTCTATTTATGCAAAGGATGTAAAAATGTTTTCTTTCTATGCTTTGATTTTAGGCTAGTTGTTAAGTATGTTTTGGTTTGTTTTAGGTTTTTTGAAGGAGAACTGATCAAAGGATAACTAGATCAAAATTTTGTCAGATCAACTAGGCTATGGGGTTGATAAGGTCGAGACTGTCTCAAAGGGTGGACAAGGTATATTGCAGGGCCGATTTGGTTGAGATAAATGGATTCTTTTAGGTGAAGTGAAATGATATGGACACTAAGTTTGTGAAAGAAAAAGAGGTTTTTAAAAAATAAATAGTTTTACAGCAAACATTCATGTGGTAGGGCTAACCATTAATCACTATAAATGAAACTCAAACTGATAGATGCATAAAATAAACACTCAGGTGATACATAGAAGTATAAGACCGTCTAACTTTTGGAAAATCACCTTCAAACTTTTGGGAAAACAAATAAGACAAAAAAAAACTCAATATATAAAGAGGGAACTCCTAAACATCATATTTTGAGCTATCCGGAACTTTGAAATAAGCTTGTAGAGCATAGGCAAAGGGCAAGATCGAAACAAGACCTCTTTGGTTTAACTAGGACAATCAAATATTTAGAGAAAGGTTTCAATGATGGGGCTTTGGTTAGCTATGAGTAAGCAGGGCATACTATGAATCATACCAGATAGCATACATAATAACCATTAATGAAACTCATAACAAGTTCTTAGGGTATCAAAGAGTAGTTAAGAATTGTTTGACATAACCAAGAAAAAAGAAAAACATAGAAGTTGTAATGAATAAGGAAACTTGAGGTGCCTCCATGGGCATGTCTCAAATATATTCTTTACTGAACTATAGCAAGAAAGAAGCACGAAAACATGTATGATAAACTAAGGAAACATAATAGATAAGGAACACAATACCATTCACCAAGCCATGGAATCCTACAAATAGTCCTTCTCCACGATCCAAGTCAAACAAGAAATTATCCACTGCATGAGACAAAGTATTTCTTCAAAGCTTGTAATACCAGATATTACTCTATAAAATCAAGTTCAGCCTCTGATTACAATGAATCCTCTTGGAAAATATACGCCAAAGAGGAGGAAACCCAACCAAGGCAACTAGAAGGCCATTGGCCAAAAACAAATATCTAAACTTGTCCTTGAGGCTTTGCAAAGCCCAAGGCACAAAATATCCTTAAAAATATCTTAAAATGCTAAAAAAGGAAATAAAATTGACTTTACATGACTAAAAGGTGCTAAAAAAATCTTAAAGCACATTTGGATGAGCATCTTCAGAAAATTGCCTTCTTAGCCAAAATGCTACAGGAGCATAGCAGCAGAAAGAAACTTGTTTTGCAGACAACTTTTGAGGGACCTTCTGATGTCGAAACGAGGCCCGTAATAGCTCGTTGGAACGCCCTCAATGTCTAGTTTCTGGAACTACTTGATTTTTCCCAAAATTATCCCTAGAATTATGTCAAAATGTGGACTGAGTGAAAAAAACCCAGGGCGGTCTCATCTTCTGATATGTGAGGCAGAAAGGTGAATTTTGACTGATTTTTGCCTCTTTGGGGGATCAAAACACCTCATTTGGACCTAAAAATTTGTGAGTAGCTGCCCCCAAATTTAATCCATCCAAAAAAATGACTTTCATGAGCTGAGGATGCCCCTAGCACCGATGGTAGTGCCTAGAAAAATGTGCAATTAGGGCCAAAAAACACAAAAAACAAAATCATGTCAAAATTTGCTCAATTTTGGTGAGCAAGCCCCTTATGGGTTCTTAGAAGCATGCAAGGAATCTGAGGCCAATTTTTCAAGCTTAGATATGCCTTTCTCCACTTTTTCTACTGGGCGACTCTTTCGGGCAGTTTTGAGCGTTTCTTGAGCATGTTTGAGCTTTCTTCGGTCAAATTGGTTCAATTTCTTGTAGTGCCTGGTCATCTTCCTCTGCAAATCCAAGTCTCTATTTTATTTCTTTAATTTATCTTCATTTCTATTTCTTGGGCAAGCAATTTTGTGAGAGGATAAGATCGAACAAGGGCTGCTTCTTCTTCCTTCTTTTTCTCCAAAGCTTTCCTAAGACCCATAGTCCTAGGCCTCTTTCTCATTGGTTTCTCTTCTTCTTCAGTATCATCAAATTCACCCATATACTCTTCAAGATTGATTTTTACTTTGTAGGCTTCCCTTTGGTATCTGAAAGCCTAGGCCTCATAAACTTCCATTTGACCACTCATTTTTTTATTTTTCATTTGTAGAACATGTATGAGGTCTTTGACCTTTCTAGATCAGCTTCTAAGTCATGAATTTGGGCTTCTCTATTTTGCAAAAGAGCCTCAAGAATTCTAGCTTCATCATCTCCACCATCACTGTCTATCTGTATGATTTCAAACTCCCTTTCCTTTTCATGACTACTCTCCTGTTTTTCCTCTTTTTCTTTACCCTTGCTTTGGATAAACTTCTTGGTCCTTTTCCTCTTTGGCAATTCAACAATACTCTTCTTAGGCAATTTTCCTCTACTTCTTAGCGCTCTTGTGACATTGCTAGTCACTGCTGAAGGGATTTTCTTCTTAGTGGATTTGGTGTTTTTAGGCTTCACCAATTTTGGAGGAAGAGCCATGGCCCCTTGCCTAGGAGAGGTAGCTAGCACATCCTCTTGGCTGTGTTGAGGAGAAGAGAGAGGAGGTTTCATTACTTGCACTTGCTCAACTTGGTCCTTTACCCTGCTGCCTCCATCATCATCTGCTCCAACTTCACCTTTGTCACTGTTTTCTTCACTGTTTTGTGTTTGTATAGGGCTCACAGCTTCATCATCTTTTTCTGTTGCTTGACCATCTTTACTGTCTACCTTTAGACTACCTTGTTTACCCTCATCTCTGTCTTGAATTTTCTGAGAGCTGCCTTCACTATGACTATTTTCTTTGTCATTTTGCATGTTGTCACCTCTCTCACTATTTTCTTTAGACTCTGTGTGTGGGCTGCCATCATGATCACTTTGTCTTTCATCACTGCTTTGAACCTCTTCACTTTCACTACTTTGCACCTTTTCTTCCTCACTGTTTCCTTGCTCATTTTCGCTGCTCTGTTTGTCTTCATCATCACTAATTTGTTTCTCATGGTCACTGCCTTGTGATTTTTCACTTGGTTAATTCTCACTAATTCGCTTAGTGTCCCCATGTTCATCATCACCACTAACCTCATGTCTGCTTTCAAAATATTTCTCTTTTTCACTAAAAATCATGGGTGATGTTTGCCTTTGAGGAGTATTTTGACTTGATGGAGGAGAGACATAGTGAGTGGACGGTGAGGAGGATATGTGAGATGGGCCATGAGATGAAGAGGCAATGGAAAAATCTGGATGAGAAATGAAAGTCTCCCAAGACACTCCTTTCTTTTAAAGCTAGTGAAGGATGATGATTTTGATGAGGGAATGATGGAAAAGACTGGATTTTTTCTGAGCAGGAGGTCTCTTTTGAACAAGCGAGGAAATATTGTGTATTTTTTTGCAAAGGAAGAAAGGTAGGTTTAGTAACTGAGTTCTTGTGAAATGCATGAGAGGCCTGAAGTGATAGGAATAAATCCGGGAAAACCTCCCTTCACATGTGAAATACTTCATGATGACCCTCATGAGGGGGGCAGAGCTGCTCAATAAGTGAGAAAAAGGAAATATAGCTTAGCAAGCATCCTGATGGTCTGGTTTTAAGAAAGGTTTATAGTGATTCAGATCTAGGTATGCTTGTTTGAACCATTTTTATCCTATATAGGGGATCTTAGTTTCTTTGGAGATAGCCCTAGGAGTGAGTTTAAAGTCCAGACATACTAAGTGGACATGCTTTCCTTGGAGCCTCAAGGTTAAAAATTGTGTTAAGGGAGGGTAATTGGTGACCTCCTGGACTTTTTGGCAAAAATCAAGGTAGCCCACCTCATGGAAGTTAAAAAGAATTGAAGGAGATTCATTTACTTCTTGAGTTATCACAGGCTCAAACCTTTTTCGAAATCCACCCTTGTTGTCCTTCTTTGCAGGCATAGTTTTTTTTAAGTCTTTCCTTCACTCCCTTATCAAAACAAGATTTTGAAATGAACTAAAAATAGAACTCCTTTTTAATCACTGTTTTTCTCTTTTTAACTAGCAGCTAGGTTCTTTTAATTAAAATGAGTTTTCCTTCATAAGAACTGTGCCTTCTCTGCTTTGAAATCACTCAGTTCCACCCTTTAACCTTTAACACCAAAAAAATTTTGCAAACTGATAATAGGCACTTTCTTAAAAACTAGGGTTTTTTCTTCTTTCAACTGTGCCTCGGCTTCTTAAACAAAACAGACCTTTCCTCCTTTCAAAACATTGTTTTTCCTTTTTTTTAAACTATGCCTAGCTTCTTAAGAAAAACAGGCCTTTCCAATCAAACAATAGCCTTTTTCCTTAATCACTGTTTTGTTGTTTTTTAGCAAACATGGTGGTTTCTAGAGAAACTATGTTTTTCTCCTTAATAAGACTGTTTTTTTCTTCTCAACCAATATTGACTCTTAAACCCCTCAAAATCAAAAACTTGGGTGATGCAAACAGTAAATACCTCTTGGAATATGCGCTGGCTACCTTTCGAGATAATTTGACAGTGCAAAAATCCGACTTGAGGTGAAATGGAGGTTGTTTGAGAGGTGCTATGCTCCTGTGCACAGAAGCATAGCGCCTGCACGCTGTGTTGTTGTTGTCGGGTCAGGCTCTGGGCACTCGTTGAATGCCGGGCGGGCCTGTTGGTTGACACGCACAGGCTTGTCGCACACCTCTATAGGGGTGTCACGCCGTGTGCAAAACTCTTTGTCGAATTCCTACAGGCACGCCACGTTAAATTCCAGGCGCGTCATGTCTTCAATTTTCTACAAATGCTCGCCCAAGGTTTCAAACAAATGTTTTTTGTTTGCCCTTTTGCACAATAAAAAATGATCTTTAATGTTGAGAGCTTTATAGCTCCTTTTAAAAGGTTTTTGAAACGCCCTTTCTTCCCTCCTTTTCGTGATTTGACATTGTGCCTTTTTGTCTTTTCGAAGGTGGCCTTTCAAACTTGAAACTTGAATTTATCCTCTGATTGAGAATATCTCAAAAAAAACAAATTTCTTGTATCCACCAAGACTTGGTCTCCTATCATTTGATGGGAGCATCCTTTGACTGAATGTGAATTATGGCTTCATCACCTTTTTAACCCTTTGAATGAGCTAACTCATAGTGTAAATCTTTTGGAGAGTTGACCCTTTGCTTTTTTTGAAGGAGGCCTTTAAACAGTGAAAGTTTCACCTAACTTAACAATGTGCCCTCTATTTTTTTAAATGCGCTGGAAAAGTTACTCTTGGCGCTTGCCCTTTTGTTCATCACTTGGAGAGAGTATCTTTGATAAACCATAATGGATTTGTTTAAATGAAAAATGCTCTTTTCACATAAACCATCTGTGTGGATTGTTTCTTTATATCAGTTGTAGAAGTCACTGGAAACAGAGCTTAGTCTAATGCTTTTACCATTCAGATGAGGCTACTTTAATCAAAATTATAACCTCTGATTCATCCTTTGAAGAAGGCTTTCATAAACATAATAATGTAGCATTTGCTGAAGATCATTATGTCAATCTTTGATTTTGATGCAGAGGCTCTTTAGCTTTATCATTTTTCATTTTTTTCACTGTAATTAAGTTGGAACTTTCTTTAAATAAAGAAACTTTTCCTCAAACACAATTTTAACTCTTGGTGATGTATCCTCTGACTATCTTTTGGGAGAAGTGGATAAATCGTACTCGAAGTTTCTTAAACATGTCACACCTTGTACTGTTTGTGAAGGAGGTCATTAATAATGTTTTTTCTTAACCTCATTTCTGAAAATGAGGTTTCATCATTGGGATTCTAACCTCTGCTTTTTTTTGAATATATTCTGTCAGTATTTAATTTCATTTGTTTCGTAATAATGTTCTTTTGTATGTTTGCTTGAAGAATACTAATAGGAAACAAACTGAAAATTTTCCATTTATCTTTGATAAAATCACTTAAACTTAATTCCCTCTTGCTTTATAAGGCCCTGTCTGTGGTGTATATCCCTTTTGTAAAATATCACTGTGAAATATAGACCAAAAGCAATGTGATTGGTATATGGAGAGTGTTCACTACTAGACATCTTTGAACTAGCTTTTCCCTTGACTGTGTTTTCAGAGGTATATTGAAACTGCCTTTGACTAATGTTCACATCCCAAGTTCAAACAGTATACACAATCAGTTTTCTTAGTCCATGATATTTTTTTTCCTTTAAATATTGTTATTTATAATGTTTCTTGAGAGATTGAGAGCTCCGTTGATCAACATCACTCAGTCTTTTGTGTTCATTTGATTTGAGGAATGATCTCTACTCTTCAGACAACCTTTGGATTTAAACCATGTACACTTGCTGTTCTTTTACTTTACAACTCTCCATCTGATTACTGAAGGCAAAATATTTCAGTATGAGAAACCTGTTCAGTTGATCCTTTGCTCCCATTTTCACACTGATCATCATTCAATTACACCCCTGCAGAGATGTAAAAAGATATGCTTTTGAACCTTGGAGAGCTTCTTTGGTGTTTCATGGAGATTTTGCCTGATTTAAGCATATTCCTTCAGACAGTGAACATCCTCATATTTTCGTGATTTGGATCTTTGTTGAACTTCTTCTTAAATGAGACAAAATGACCTCTTAGTGGTGCGCGACCTATGGATAGATCAAGGCTTGTTTTGAAAAATAGGGAAAGATTCATGGCTGTCTAGTACTAGACACAGGATTTTTGGCTTAGGATATCTTAGCCAAGGAAAAACTCCCTAAACACCACTATCTAACTTAGAGACAATAGTCACAGATTCTAAGTGTTTTCTTAGGCATGATCAGATTGTCATATGACAAGATGATCAGGGATAGAAGAGCAGACACTTTGTCAACTTTGGGATAGTGAATGGCATGAGAAATAAGGGAAAATGATAGCAGAGAAGTTAAGTTATGATAGCTATAGACAGGGAGACTTTGCTGAAGCGAGATATGACTTGAAAACTGAAGATTGTTCTCATCATAGACTGACAGGGAGGGGTAGGGAGACAAAAATTTGTTTGAGGTGTTTTCTAGATGACAAATTGACAAATTGAGATTATCTTCTAGAAAACTCAGTCAAAGAATCTAGTCATCAAAACATGAAAAAGTACTGATGACTAACAATTATCATTCCTCAAGTAGACCCTCAAAAACCTATGCTTTTGGGTCGGCGCTGGTAGGTAGTTATGTCCTTGTGCCCATGGTAAACTAACACTTAGCTTCCAACCGGTGTCGCTCCGTCTCCAAGGGCACCCATGCTGAGCTTCTTTTTGATTTTTTTTTAAATAGAAATGAAGCTTCTATGCTTTAACAGCTTCGTGAGTGGAGTCATGATGGATTGTTAGACTAGATCAAGTCGAGTTTCTCCCTTTGGCCTATTAGTTCCCACAAATGTGCAACTCCCCAAAGGGATAGACCTCTCCTCCACCTTATGTGGATCCCAAACCTCCTTCTCCTCTCCCTCATTGAGCCGAATGATGAATGAATGCTTGAGACGTGCCCGACCGAACCCATCAAACTGAACCCATCGAAGGAGATCTACAACTTCAAGACATAGGTTGTAACTTATTTTTCATATATCAATATTACATGGTTGGTTTCTGGTTCCAACTTTGTTTCCATTTATATTTGAAGTGTCTAACTCTCCTTGAATAGTTGGATAATTGTATATGAATACATATGTTTGTATGTTGTCAACGTTTTTTTGATCTTTGTTCAGGTGTATGGACATCGTCACCAACAGAGCGCAAACCATGAAGACAAAGATCGAAGGATCGTTGCCATGTGCCACGAAAAAAGCATTGGACTGAGGTAGGATATTTGTTCCAGTCCATATTTCATTTACAAGCTAGGAATTTAGGAATTCAATGTGTTCCCTTGTTGCTAAACCCACCCTAGGGCTAGAGGGTTTGTTTTCGTCCGAGAGGGATTTTCCTCCACAACAACTACCCGATAGATCGCATGTTTATCTCATTACATTCTGCGATAGAGATGTTATACGAAGGAAGGTTGAGAGTGTCAGCTTGTTGAACTCCCTTATTGTTAGGATTTGGATTAGGTTTGATAGGAAGTTGAGGACAAAGGGAGGGATTATTGTATGGAATATTAGAAGGAAATTGTAGTTGTTGTTCTGGCATAGATTGGCGAAACTATCCCGGAGGAGAAGGTCCACGCCAATTCTGGGACCATGAAGGGTTTGAGCTAGTCTGAGGGAACCATGTAATATTCAAATGAAGAATGATATTTAACATCAAGATATTCCGAAAGGTGGAGCTACAACAATATACAAATACACCAATGGAAAAAATAGTGATACATTAACACATAAAATTCTAGGAGAATCAAATAGCCATCATCTCATATCATAGCAGCATAAGATATACAAATCCATGAGGAAATAGTCACTCAAGCAAGGCACTACAAGCCTCAAGAGAGATGTACATGAAAATATGAAGAAAACCGCTACATGAATAAAGCCCTAGGCTATAACTGCGCAGTTTTATATGGAAAAACTACTGAAACACATTTCAATACATAGATATGCAAATATATGGTTCATACAATCATTGGGAGAGAATATCCAAGCTCCCAATCACTACCTCAAGTCAATCCTAGAAGGATTGGCTAAAATAAGCAAAGCTGCAAAATGTCAGAGTTGCTGGGTAGCAACAGCAACTCAAGAACTGGAAATAAGTGGAGAAGACTGAAAATGTTGTAGCCAATGAAAATATCTTCTTTAATGGATCTCTAGAATGAAAGGCTGATCCTCTCACCTAAGATCTCATCCTCCAAACTATCTGATAAACCCTCACTGCAAATTCTCTCCAAGAATACCACTATCTAAGGAAGGGACTGCACTGCTATTGATGGTAGGTGGTTGGCCTGGTGCCAAAGATGGTGGAATCTACTCATAAACATCCCTTACTGATCTCCCAAGGGAATGGAAGCTCCCTCCTCTGAAAAACTAGCCAAGGATGGTGTTGTAGAAAACCTCCCCTGCAACACCCAACAACACTGCACAATATCCAACTGAAACTATGCTGATGAAGAAGGATGATGATTGAACTCAATGCCTGAATATGGGGAATGGAGTGCAATCCTCCAAGAAGGAGAGGAAATACTAAACAGGACTCCCTCGAGCTAAGCAGCACTGCAACTCTGCTGAACAGCAAGAGACTGCAACAGGTCTAAAAGACCAAAGATGAATAATACTTGAGATGATTCACAATGGCTGCCTTGCCCTCATTTTAAACAATGTGAGCCCCATCTCCATGGGTCCCACTCATTATGGCTTCCCCTTCAAGGAAATTTCACTGTGTTGTCCTACAAGATGCCTTCCACCTCTTACCACTGCACTGTTTGACTTGGTCAAACTTGACCTAGTCCTCCTGCAAAAAGTCTCTTTTCACACATGGGGTGTGAAATACAGCTCTATAAGTGATCCTATTTCACACTAAGAGGATTTTTATTCTCTACTCATGAAATGAATGGGTCTCCTACCCATCTTATTCACCTCCTATGTGAAAATGGAAAAAATTAATATTCCATAAAAATTTGGAATATTATAGTCCTCCCCTCTCAAAGATTGCTTGTCCTCATGCAAGTGCAAGGATAGACTGATTTATTTCCACTTACTATCCATGTAGCATCCATGCATGATGAGATCCTCCCATAAAAGGATTCCATATCATCAATCAAGTGTCCAAGTTGTCCCTCCAACATATGCAATCTAGATTTTGGTGAACATCCCCAAATAGCTATCATGTAGAAACAAATATCCATGGAGGAACAATGGGCTGTCTAAGGGTCTCCTTGAGGCATGAGATCTGATATAAAATGGGACTCATAATCCCCATATGAATCTCCCATCCCCAAGCAATCATCCATACAACATAAGCTGCCTCCCAACTTGGCAACTCATAGAGATATCCCTCCACCTTGAGCTTCAGAAATGAAGGTAGGCTGAAAATATGAATATTGAAAGCTTCATAGCTTGCCCCATGCTGTCCTCCTCTCCAATTTTGATTAGTGTGGAGTGTGTGCTGATCATGGGCTGTAAAAGTATTTCCCTCAAGTGAAAAAATGAAGAGAAATCCTCCAAGGACCTCTCCTCCATCAATGAAGAACAAGCTGGCCCAAGACACTTCATCCATGATGAATAGGACATGATCATCATAGAATATCCCAATGACATGTTTGTTGTAGGTTACACCATTTACAGCAAGGTACAAGCAATGTCTCATAGGGTTACAACGCAATCTCATCCACTGCAGCTGCAGACAGTAACATGGCAAGCACTGTACAAAAAATATCACCTCTACTACTGAATAGTAAATAGATGAGTGAACCATCAATCAAGATCAAATACATAACCATATACGTAAAATGGATGTATATCATCATCAAACTCATGGCCCACCTCAAAAGAAGGCAAATAGGTGGTTGTGGTGGCCATGTCTCCCCTCATGTTCCCATTAAAACATGCAATACATAAACTATGGGAATCACCTCCCCTCAATGACACATTCGACCCTTGTGTCCTACTCAAAATCATGCCTCCCATCAACATACCAGCAACATCAACAAGGGAGATCATGATCAACAACAAAATATGGGGACCAGTAGTGGTTTCATGTGGTGCTTGGAGGTACCAACATTCTCCCAAGTGGACGCAACGCAGTTTTAAAAACCAATGTTTCAGAAATGTACAAGGAAAAATGTTTTGAAATACAATGCTAATCATATGAATTAGCTGAGCATTTGTGGAGTGGAAAGTTTTTTGCCCAAGGTCATGTGTAAGGTGGCTGTCCCCATCATATGGTTTGGCCCAACTTTTCTCATGGAGCAACATGAAAAATTTTCCCCTTTAAGGAGCCATGCACTGCAACATAATGATAAGAGTATGAAAATCAGAAAATGTAAACACAAGGCTCTTACCATAGGCTGGAAGTAAGATGATATATAGATCCATGTGTTTGACCCTACTCCCAAGTGACAGCACTGTGAGCTCATGCAAAAAGGCTCTTTCCCATGTCAATATTTGTCCCTTGACATGCTCCTTGTCAAGGACTCCTCCGATGATGCTGCTGCAGATATGAAGCACCTTCCAAGATGGGAATGCCTCCTGATTAGTCCAAGCCAAAAAGTAGTCCCTTTGCACTATGAGTGTTCCCTCCTCTACTCCAGCAACACCATACATCATATGAGAGCAAATATGCCTGTGCTCTCGCCAATATCACTCAAGCAACCCAAGTGCTTGCTGCCTCCTCATGCTCACATCATGTAACTCATGTGATGAAGGTATCATGACCGATATATATACCATGTCAGCACCATGTATCCTTTACCCCTATCGCTTGTTAGTGTCAGTATAGTCATACTGCCATTGGTGATCAAAGTTACTCTTTGCATTTGCATATTAGGAGTCCCATAATAATCAATTTCACCGTTCCGCTGGGTCATATATTCATTGATGGTAGTAATTCTTCATCAGTTTTCTGTCATGTGAAACTTGCTGATTTTCCTCTCTATGGTCTTCAGTCATTATTCACTTTCATTCTTAAAATCATATCAGTAGGTCATAGAATGGGTCTCGTTAGTTTCTAGGGTCTCACCATGGTCAAATTAATGAGTCAAATGTCAATAAATATTAGCAAGGTCATGAGGAAGCCAATAAATTCAGAAGTCACAACACTAGGAAGAATCAGAGAGACATTTTATTCAGTTTGATGTAATTTTCACCTCAAAACCATGTTTTGAGGTGAAAACATGATATTTTTCCTTTATTATTATTAATTATGTAATTTTATATCATCATATGTAATAAGTCACAATTCAGAAGCTGTTATCTCCACAAAGTGATGTCCCTGCCTTCAGAGAGTTTTTCGTAGCATGTTCAGCACCAAATCATCTTCCAAGAAGATCCATTAGAAAGAGCCCGGAACGAGCTTTCCAACGGTATACTACACTCTCAAAACTGACTTCTGGATTGAAATTTATGCTTAAGTGAAGTAAAAGTTCTTATATCCTCATATACCCCCTATTTTCCATTTTTCTCGTAAACTTTGTTTGATTAAAGTTTAATATTCCTTTAAAAAAATCCATTTCCGATTATAAATCACATTATAAATATAAATGCGATTATGCCAAACCACTTCCCCTTTTCATGACCCCTTAAACTTTATAACGGAGTTTAAGTCTTACATTATAATATCCCGCCGCAACCAATTCCCCTCCATCCCCTGTTGAAAACCTTATGATAAACATTTCGAAGGTTCATATATATATACCCCCCCCCCCCCGCCACCTCAAAAATTAATAATAAAACTTTATAATAAAGTTTTATGTTATAAACCCCCCACTTCCCATCGCAATCGCAAACCTTTCCCCCTGATCGCGTCGCAAAGTTTATTTGAATGCTTCGATCCGCCAATCGCACCATCCTCCGATCGGCCAATCGCACAAAACTCCAATTGCAATCAATCACAGTCCCTCTTCCGATCTCCTGATTACAGCAACTCCTGATTAACCCACAACCGTCGATCTTCCCCTTCCGATCCGACGTTCCTCCACCATTCGGAACATTTGAATTGCAACACTCCTCCAATCGCAACTCTTCTTCCGATCTCCCGATCCGCTCTCCCGACGGAAAACCTCCGATTGATTTCCCCACTGTTGATCTCTTCCCGCTGATCCGATGACTCAAATTCAATTGGGCCAATCGCATCGACGTTTCACATATGTTGCATTCCTACTCCCCTCCAATATTGCGATTGCAATTATAATCCCCAGGCCCACCATACAGTACTTCCGCCCGCGCATTATAAAGGGCCCTCCCCTTTGTTAAAAACGAATTTTGGTTTCATTTCATTTTTATGAAAGACCTCCCCTAATCGCATTGGCAGTTTTATATAAATCACTCCGCCCTACTCCCAAGCCCGATTGTGATTGTGATTATGTGGGTCCCACCTTTAGCCCTCCGTCTTACAATAAAAATCATTCCACCCCTTTATACGATTTCCCTGCTCTATAGTTATATTCCCCATCGGGCTTACCCCGATCACATCGGGACTTTCTGTGACCTTCTCCAAATTCACCTGACCTCCGAATCCCGATTGCGATGGCACCGCCGATTGTTATATTACGACTGTTTTATTAATATGATATCCCTTCGCTCGGCTCACTCCAATTTTGATTATAATGTGGGTCCCACCTCCTCTCCCTTCCCCCTTATTCACTATTTTTCCCTTCACTAAAGGCAAAGTTTCATTTCAAAGTCATGTTTATTAAAAATCTAGTTTTACCCAAACGGAAAGCAAAGGAAACAGTCAAAGGGCTGGAAGCTTATATAAAACAAAGATTGTTATAGCAGCAGAAAAATAGGAAATCTGTTCATCGGATTACCTATTTTCTTTCATACAGCCTAATAGAAAAATCTCCAAGTGGTCAAATGCAATGATGTCCCTTATTTTTAGGGGCAAATCATTGTATTTCTTTTCTATAATTGTATTTCAGTTTTTGAGCTGTCAGAACAACTCCCTTTTCATGGATCTATGTTCCCACATTTGAGCCTATTTATTGTAATTGTAAATCATTTGTAAGAATTTTGAGTCTGATTTAGAGGTCTGGATTCTGAAGTCAGTAACTCAGAAAGTAGGGGAAATAGTGTGGAAGAAACATCTTGCGCTCATTATATAGTTTGACAGGAATTAATATGAGATGCAGCTCTGATTTGCGGGATCCATGTGGTATGAGATTAGAATTTGTTTTTCTCCTTTGTTTCATATGTGAATTGTTATGTGTTCCATTCATCCATAAACATTTCCTTTTGAATGCTTTCAAGACAGAAAGGTAGAATCCATTTTTTATGCTCTGCCTTGGGAAATCATTCATGCATCTGTATTTTTCTTCTATTTGAAAAGGATCCATTTGTTTTGCCCTTTTCAGCTTCTCAACAATCTTTCATCCCATCCTCATTAAATTTTAATTGTTAAGTTTCCTGCCTATCTTGCCCCATGAAATACCTTGTGTCCTGATTTAATTCCCGGTTTCAACTGTCCCTTTTATCCCACACATCCCTGAAATTCATTCATTAATTTTATTAAACTCTTTTCCCATCATTTTATCTAGCCTAATATCAGTCCATTTATTGTGTTCCATTGAATATTCCTTTACGGAGAGAGCCCTCTCCTGTCCTTGTAGGGCTAGCTACAAGGCTGAGTGTGGTTTAGTTGTTACCCTGATTTTCCTTTTTCAGCCTGGGGTCCAATTCGGGTGCTAACATATCTAGCGACCATACTGGGGAAATACAAAGATCATATCTAAATCCCCGGTAAGGAATGGCAAAGTATCATATCTGATTGATGATGGTGAACAAACAATAAGATGCATATAAAAGCTGAATCTTTCACCTGGCAACTCCAGCTCAATGTAAAGACTCCATTGGAGGACCGACTCTCTCCACGGGAAAATGGAAGGACCTTACAAAAAGTTTAGGTATCCAAAGTGGAATGGTATTCAGGATCTAATCTGCTTTCTGGTAAATTACTTCTTTGCTTTTCCTGAAGCTATCTTTAAATTTTTTCAGAATTTGTTGTATGATAAAGGTGATCAAAATCTTCACTCAACCTGTTCAAAAAGTGTAAATACTGAGTTTTCCTTTGATCTTGGCCTCCATCCTTTTCCCAAATATTATGATGACCATCTTAGAAATGATCAGCCTAAAGAGACCAAAACTGTTCCCGTAGCTCCTGTATATACTCCTAGACCTTCTATAGTCCCGGATAGGTATAAACCTCTTGTTTTACCTTTTTTACTCCATGCTTTCCCTGCAAATTATTACCTATATTTTCTGAGATTTGATGGTGAATGTAAGAATGTCAACACTGAGCAACATGTGCAGAATGTTGATACTTTCCTAGACCTTTTTGAGGTTGATGAAGAAGATGTTAGTATTAGGATTTTTGCTCTTTCTTTGCAAGGCAAAGTCAATAGTTGGTTCAAAACCCTGCCTGATGCGAGCATATCAGAATTCCAACAGTTCGTAAAAGTCTTCCTTGACAGATGGGTGGTCAGACAGAACCCTTTCATTATTTTAGACGAGTATGCTAACTGAAAAGACAGTTAGGGGAGACAGTACAACATTTTTCCTCCAGATTCAATCGAGTCTATTATTAGATACCTGTCAATATAAGACCCCCTCTTGGCTTGGCTCTCTTACATTACCCGGGCGCTTTTGATCTAGAAATGGAGTTTCAGCTAAGAGAAAGAAACTTAGCAACACTTGAAGAGATACAGAACAATGCAGTAGATGTAGAATTTAATCTGTTGATTAGAAGAGCAAAGCTAAAGGAAGAAGAAAACAAGAATGTTGTAGAGCACCTGACAACTTCAGAGGTAAAACTTGACCTTTTGGTAAACACAGTGGAAAATATGGTGTGGAAAATCACTGCCAGGAATGAAATGGATGTTCAAGAAAAAGTGGCTGATCCAAAACATTTTCTTTTTTATCCCAGTTATCATCCATCTAACAATGACTGTGTTATAGAAAATCTCGGAGATGAGAAATCTCTTGATATGACTTGTATGCTTGATTATATGTTTTATGTTGATGATTTGCCAAAATTCGATCAATATGATGATGATGATTTTTTCCAAACACAAGCTAGTCTTGCAGCACAATAAACTGCTGATTTGTGGGAGGAAGTTCAGTTTCAACAGCTTGAAAACAATAATCATCCGATGCATATCATCCAGGACAGTGATGAGGAAAGTCTGGAAAATTGGGAAGTAAGTGAAAGATCTTTTCCTCTCTGTTTCGCTTCAATTCAGTTCATCAAAGATAACTTTCATGCAATTAGAAATCAACAATATCTCAGTTTTAATGTTGAGGTTGAGACAGATAGTGAAATTCTTGAGCAAGTTGTTTATGATAAATCTTCCCCTGAAACGACTGATGAAATCAACTGCGATATAAAACCCTCCCCAGCTCCAGATTTGCAGCCACCAAACAAAATTGAAGGTTATATTATAGATGAAGGCTTGGAAGCTGAAACATATGATCTAATGATGCAAGAGGATTTTGTACCCTTATGTTTCGAAGCATTTCAGTTTATAAAGAAGAATTTTCGTAATATCTCTAAAAGAAAAGTTGAGCAATCTGTAGAGTGTCATGCAGATACATTGCAGTAGTCTTTTCAAGTTTTCTATGATCCTATTTCTCATGTGTTGGATGATGTTTGCTATAAAATTCCTTCTCCATTGGCTAACCATGTGCTAAAAAATAATGTTGACAATAATTTTATTCGAAAGTCGACTTCATTGTCTTGTTCATAAAATGTTTCATTACAAATCCCATATCAATATTTGCAGTCATATAAGGAGACTAATGAAGAAGATTTTTGTTTTGTTCCTAATCATCAAGAGGGATTGGTTATTCACGAAGTTCAGGATCCTTTTGATAGCCTGCTGTAGTCCTCAGAAAGAGACAGCTCAGAGGTTAGGAAAAGTCTAAGATCAAGGTATGGAGATTACCTGGACCAGAGCAGTGATGTATTAAGGGAAATAAATAGCTATTCTTATGAAGATCCATTCGCAGTATTCTTGAGGTCATCCGGTCAACTCAGACTTTGCAAATTTATCAAAATTCAACCTGATTCTAAGCTTCCATGGGAGTTTCCTTTTATCTCTTCTCTATAATTACTCATTAGAAAGCACTTGGGGAGAATTCAAATAGCAGCCAAGATGCTTACATGGTTGCATTGGTTGTTCCATTTCACTTGATCAGGTTGTGAATGCAACAATTAGAGTAGTTTTTAATGAATAAGCTCAATTATGAGCATATTTCCAGTTTACCAGTTGTGTTTTAGTCATGTCTTAACTCAGTTTGGTTTTATTATGGTTTTTCAGTCTTATCCTTCAGTCAGAGTCAGTATGCATTGTATCTTGTTTCAGTATTTTTGACTACATGCCCAATGGATAAGGCTACTTGGTCTACGGTGTTCTTGGCACCTCCAAGGAGCTACCATCCCCATTAGAGCCAATGTTAGTGTCAGTATAGTCATACTGCCATCAGTGATCAAAGTTACTCTTTGCATTTGCATATTAGGAGTCCCGTAATAATCAATTTCACCGTTCCGCTAGGTCATGGATTCATTGATGGTAGTAATTCTTCATCAGTTTTCCCTCATGTGAAACTTGTTGATTTTCCTCTCTATGGTCTTTAGTCATTATTCACTTTCATTCTTAAAATCATATCAGTAGGTCATAGGATGGGTCTCATTAGTTTCTAGGGTCTCACCATGGTCAAATTAATGAGTCAAATGTCAATAAATATCAGCAAGGTCATGAGGAAGCCAATAAGCTCAAAGTCACAGCACCAGGAAGAATCAAAGAGACATTTTATTTAGTTTGATGTAATTTTCGCCTCAAAACCATGTTTTGAGGTGAAAACATGATATTTTTCCTTTATTATTATTCATTATGTAATTTTATATCATCATATGTAATAAGTCACAATTCAGAAACTGTTATCTCCACAAAGTGATGTCCTTGCCTTCAGAAGAGTTTTCTGTAGTATGTTAAGCACCATATCATCCTCCAAGTAGATCCATCACAAATAGCCCAGAAAGAGCTTTCCAACGGTATACTACACTCTTAAAACTGACTTCTGGATTGAAATTTATGCTTAAGTGAAGTAAAAGTTCTTATATCCTCATATACCCCCTATTTCCCATTTTTCTCGTAAACTTTGTTTGATTAAAGTTTAATATTCCTTTAAAGAAATCCCTTTCTGATTATAAATAGAATTATAAATATAAATGCGATTATGCCAAACCACTTCCCCTTTTCATGACCCCTTAAACTTTATAACGAAGTTTAAGTCTTACATTATAATATCCTGCCGCAACCACTTACCCTCCATCCCCCGTTGAAAACCTTATGATAAACATTTCGAAGGTTCATATATATATACCCCCCCACCATACTCAAAATTTAATAATAAAACTTTATAATAAATTTTTATGTTATAAACCCCCCGCTTCCCATCACAATCGCAAACCTTTCCCCTCGATCGCATCGCAAAGTTTATTTGAATGCTCCGATCCGCCAATTGCACCATCCTCTGATCGGCCAATCGCACAAAATTCCGATTGCGATCAATCGAAGTCCCTCTTCTGATCTCCCGATCACAAAAACTCCCAATTAACCCACAACCATCGATCTTCCCCTTCTGATCCGACGGTCCTCCGCCAATCGGAACATTTCAATCGCAACACTCCTCCGATCGCAAGATCCTCCGATCGCAACTCTTCCTCTGATATCCCGATCCGCTCTCCCGACGGAAAACCTCTAATTGATTTCCCCACCGTTGATCTCTTCCCATTGATCCGACTGCTCAAATTCAATCGGGCCAATCACATCGGCATTTCACATATGTTGCATTCCTCCTCCCCTCCGATATTGCGATTGAGATTATAATCCCCGGTGTTAGAGTCGGTCTCTTCATCCCTCCGTTAGAGATCAAAATCTCTTTTGTTGCATTTCATTTTAGGTGTCTCATTCAGTCTAGTCAGTTGCATTCCATTAGCAGCATGGATCAACTGACAGAAGGATCTCTTCACTCATATCCCTCATGTCATGTACCTGCTGGTCTGTATCTGTTCATCAAAGTTCATCGAAATCATTTACAGTCATTCATAGTCAATGTTTGGTCTTTTGGTGGGCAAAGAGTCTTTTTAGGGTTTTTAGTCTCATTAGGTCTAGGGTTTCACAAATTTAGTCTTCAAAGTGTCCAATAATGCCAGCAGGCACATGAGGAAGCTTCAAATAACGTTTCATTGCAAAAATTTCATTATCGCAATATTTGATCATGATTCTTCTTCAAAACTCTGTTTTGAAGAAAAAATGTTGATTTTATCTTTTGTAATAAACATAATGTAATTTTAAAAGTTTCTTCAGTTGTGAAATTATTCAGGCGCAGCCCTGGTCGCCTTTGCCAAATCCAATGCCAGCTATCCCTGCAAAAAATAGACAAGAGATTCATCATTAGTTCAAAAAATCAATGTGGAAACAAAAACAAAGTTTATATTAAAAAGTGAAAAGTGCCAAAGTTCAAACATTAGCAAGTGGGTTATTCCAAATCAAAAATCAAAGCCCATGCCATAAAAGATATTTTTGTGTCTTCATAAATCATTTGCATAACAAGAGTTATCAAAGACCCAAGAGAAAATCATGGAGGAAGCAAAAGCCAGTGTTGGAGGACCGACTGTGGGAGAAATTCAGAGTCACAGCGCACATGGTTGTCGCGGCACATAGAGCCACTCAGAACTTTGTTAATTTGAACGTGTGCAGCACACAAGAGGGTCATGGTGCACTGGGTTGTGCGCGCGGCGCACAGGGCTGACACTCCAATTTTCTCATTGCCTTCAACAAAATTCCAAATTTCTTGGCCCCTCTGCTCTAAGTAAATCAAGTCATCTCACAATTTTCCATTGATCGGTGTTTGGTGTGGTTTCAAAGATTGTTTTGAGAATTTGTAATGATCTAAACCCTATCATTTAAAAAAAAAAATTCTCTCTTAGGGTTTGAAATTGGTGTTTTAAAATAAGTTTGTGCCGCATATCCCATTCTCTGTCATCTCCTCAATACACCATCCTCTTACATCCCAAGGTCATTCAATCCCAAGTCCTATTATCCCTATCCCTAAACCCTACCATTCCCTATCACTCTCCCTCTCTCATATCACTTATAAAAATTCCCAAAATCCCAAGTTCCCCAAACAGTCAAGTGACTGTCCTCATACTTCAAATTTCACTTGACTGAACCACATTTTTTCCACTATACTATTTCCCACAGTCCTTTCCCTTTGGCACATATTTGGCATTGAAACACAAAAAACAACCAAATTCTCATTTCTCATTTTCAACAAGCCAAACATAGACCTTGCAACACCATGGAGACGGACACTGATACATCATATGAACAAGACAGTGATTCTACCACTGAGCTACATGCACCGAGAAGACCTCGTAAAGGTGGCAAACATGTGAGAGAAGAGCCCACCTCATTGACTTAGTTGTAGACCTGCCCACTTGCCATGGCATCTTTTAGAGAGAAGTCATGCTATCAGTACTATGAGATGATTGCTCAGATTCATCATCATCAGGAGTTGGCTCAGTTATTTGTATTACATTTTCATGATGGACAGGTAACTCTTGCTGGTGTAAATTTCACCTTGACACCAGAAGCCATTTCTCAAGCAACAGGAAGACCGAATGTAGGTGAGGAGTGGAACAAAAGACAACAGGTGGACAGAGTGCATTATGAACCATACATCAAACCTAGCTATGTGAAATAGCTCAGCAGGGTATTCCCATTCCGGTTTCTGAAGGAATCCTATGCACCTTTGATGAGACTCATTATCAGATACTTCAGTTGTGAGGGCTGGTTCTCACGCCTCTATGCCTACCACATCAGGTTATTGATGCATTTCACGAGAGTGAGGATGATGAACATACTTTATTTCATGTGCCACAACATCGAGCGAATGACCACTCTTGTGTAGAAGAAGACTCCCGAGCAGCAGTACAATAGTATTTATCACTATCCTCTCATCAAGATCATTGTTGTACATCGGTTTGGATTGCAGGACATTGCATGGGAATATTTCATTTCCCGTGACTTCTTCACAGCCCCTTAGCCTCCTCCAGAGATTGTCCATGATGCAGGTGAACCTTCACATCAGTTTGAGGGTCACGAGATAGAGCCTATCAGTGTGCCAATGTTTGTTACTTATCAGAGAGGCACCGAGCATTATTTGCAGCATCTCGACGAGTTCTATCTCCACCCAGGGTGGAAGGGGTCTCGTTGCCATCATCAACAGCACATTTACAGGTACAGGACAAAGGTAAGAGGCCTATGCAGGATGAGGGCCCTTCAGGAGGCCGGGATACTGATTTCATATTGATTGATGAGGATTTGAGCTCTCCAAGCTCAAAGTTGAGAGAGATCATTCAGGAGCAGAAAGCTGAGATCGACACATTGAACGAAAAGTTGTAGAGAGCTGAATCGATCATAAACTATTTGGAGCAGCAGAACAAGCAGTTCAAGGATCAGCAGACGATCATGGAGCTGCAAAACATCCGTGAGAACCGGCAAGCTGCCCGAAGAAGCCCAACCGAGATGACACCTATTGAGCGGGAAATCGAGGCTGATAGAGAGACTTGGCTTGAGAGGGTCAACATTCATCTCTAGAAGTTGTTGGTGAAGGAAGACAAGGAGAAGAACATGCTCAGGCACATGAAGAACCATTATTGAGCGCGACATCATGTCTGCAAAGCGAGGATCAAGATCCCGAAGGCAAGGCTAAGGAGGGCACTGAAGCGTCGCAAAAGGCATGATAGGCTCCAAATTTTGGCCGAAGCTTCTTTGGCTGAGCATAGCACTTTATGAGGGACCTTCAGCCCAAATTTCAAGAAATTTGGGAAAAATTTTGTCAATTTTGAATTTTTGGGCCTAAACACAGATTTTCCTTCCCGATGTGTAGCACCACTTGGCGCGCGCTTATAATTGGCAGCTCTTTAGGGGGAAAACTTTGCATTTCTGGGATTTTTATCAAAATTTATGCATGCTCATGGATTACCTAAGGATTTCATCAAGTTCTAGGTTGCCTAAAGGGTCAAAAACACCCTAAAAATGGCCTTTCTGCCACTTTTTGCACACATAGGGAGCAGTGTTAGGAGATTGAACTTTTCTAAGGGAAAATGGAAACCAAATCCAAAAATTCCACTTGGGTTGGAAATCAGACAGGCAGGGATTTCCAACGAGCTATCCTGTGCTCAATTTGGACTTCGGGAAGGGCCTCAAAATCATCTCCCAACTTGTGCTACGCTTAGAGATTCCAGGCGCGGCACATAGAGGAATTTGGCCTGTTTTTCACTCAACGGCTCATAATTTCACCTAGTTTTGGCCAGTTTGAATTTTTCATGTAACTCTTGATGTACCTTGATTTAATTTCATGACTATGATGTAATTCTGGCATATTTTTACTCATTCTAGAAGATTCATTCACCAAGAGGTGAAATGTAAGTGAATGGATAAGTTTCCTAGCATATAGAAGCAAGTTGTTTCATTGCCTATTTTCTAGTTCCTAGTTTAGATATGGTTGAAATAGCTCCTAGAATGATGATCTCAACCCCTAGAGGCATGGGGAAGAGTTAGGCTTATCTATATGATGTATTTTCTCATTCATTTTCAGGGTTGGACACTTGGGATTGCTTGGCACTTCATTGTACATTTCATCTCTGCACTTTTGGCAAACGAATAGACCAGGGTTTGTAGCACTATTTGGGATCCATGTGGCTCTGTGTTTTGATGGTTTTTTTCTCTATGTAATTTTAAGTTCACTGATGTTTATGTGTATCATTTTCCCTTCTCTTTTCTTCTTAAATTAAACAAATCAGTGTTAAAGGTGGAATTCATTAGCTTTCTTTGCTCTGCCTTCAGTTTTGTTTAATTTTCCATGTTTTCATCTGTTTGAGGAGGACTCTTGAAACCCTCTTTCCCTCTTTAGCTCCTCACCGTTCTGATCCATTCGTTCATTCAATCTAAAGCATCAAAACAATTTCCTTCCTTTCCCCAATCAGAATTCTGCAAAAACTAGGCCTTATCCTCGCACCCAAAACTTCCTTTCCCTTTGATCCAACAAAAACCCCCAAAAACACAATAAAAATCCTTCACTTATATACCTAGCCTAAAATTAGCTTTTATTTGAAGTCATCTCAAGCCCTATTGATTATTTTTGCTGAGATTGACCTGGAGAGAGCCCTCTCCTATTCTAGTAGGGCTAGCTACCTGACTGAGCGTGGTTTGATGTTACCCTGAACTCTGCCTTCCTTCAGCCTGAGGTAGATTTAGGCAATAACATAGTGGCAACCATACTGGGGAAGAAAATGGTTTGCTTGTTGGTGTTATTTTTTTTATAAGCTATAGACGGAGCCTGAAGTTATGCCAGGTAGCCTTTAAAATGCTCTTGCTTTGCATTAGCGAAAGTAGATAAACGCTGCTTCAGTCAATCTCCGGTCTAGCTTGTGAATGTGACACTCGACTTGTAAATTGCCCAAGTATAATATATCGTTCCAGACTTTTGGGTGATGGGTCTAGAATTTGATAGGCTGAACAAGTTGGTTTTGTCCCTTTGATTTTGAAATTGATCCAACACACTGGCTTCCAGAAGACATACTAGAGAAAATCTAGATCCTGATCCACCTCTAGTGTATGAGAATCCCAATCCGATTTCAAGAATCCTTCATTGAGAGAGTCCCGTGATTCCTATATTCAAATCTCATTCATGCCCCACTATGTTTGAATATATTGACAATCTAGAGTTTGACGAGCAATTTGATTTGTCATTGTTTGAAACTAAGTCTGAAAGTGCGAATGGTTCTACTGTCATAAATCCAGAGTTTATCAAGTATATTGAAATTGAACAGGCTAATAGATCCATTGACAGTTACATTTTGAATATTCAAAACTCCATTGTGGCAACAAACATTCCTGAGTTTATAGAGTCTGCATCTGAAACTCTTGGGCCATCAACAGTTACTTCCGATTCACCAGTTCATACCCAACCTCCTTTCATTCCTACCATCCTCGTGCAACCTTCTACTTCTAAGAAACAATCTGCAATAGTATCACCTCCATCCACACCACATACACCTCATACATCTACTTCTCCTACTCCACCTATTTCTCCAATACAGATTATAAATCCACCAAGAGTAATGGCTGCTCGATTCGCACCCCTTGTCTTGCCTCAAAACTTGGATGCCATGCCCACTGATTATCAAAGTAAGATCCCATTGTTTGATAGCACTCCTCAAAGTGTCACTACTTAGCATCATATTGATAGAATGGCAGATTTCTTTGATCTTCATGAAATTGATGAAGAAAATGTGACCATGATATTGTTTGTGCAAACTTTTGGAGGTGAAGTGAGAAAATGGTTCAGAGCTTTGCAGCCTAGAAGTATTGCTACATTGGTTAGCTGCAGAGACAATTTTTAGATCAGTGGGAAGTAAAGAAAGATCCTCTTCAGATCACTTTTGAATATACCAAGATCAAGCACAACATAGGTGAGTCAGTCCAAGACTATTGTATCAAATTCAATGCGGTTTACAATGCAATTCCTGATGATTTAAGGCCATCTAGGAAGTCAGCTTTGCTTAAATTTCTAGATGGTTTTGATCCAGACATGGCCTATCAATTGTGAGAAAGAGATCCGGCCACTTTGGAGGAGATGCAGAAAATTGCAGTAAGTGTTGAAGCAAATTTGAATGACAAGAGAGCTAGATTGAGAGCAGAAAAGAAAGTCGCAATAAAGGAAGAAGCTTCTACTTCAGATCAAGTACTTCGCAAGGTGGAAAAGATGATTGAAATACTGACACTTGATAAGCCTGAACCATAGATCAGAAATCCTAACTTCCGTGGACAACAAAAACCACAATTATGGATCAAACAACGAGAGCAGCGAGCACAAGAACCGCCAGCACAACAACAGGTAAAAACTCCTTTACAACAAAATTTTGTTGGCCCGAAATCAGATGATGAAGACAATGTAATTGGAGAAGAAAATTAGTTTTTTACCCCTGATGATATGCCAACCTTTATCACCGAAGATGAGGAATATGCAGAAAACTCAGTTGTACAAAAGGATGAGGATTTTATTTTGGCAAATGACATAGCTCTTGAAGAAGAGTCGGATGAGTATCAGAGAGGTTATATGAATGATTTTTTCATCCAACAACGACAATATTCACTTAGAAACAGAGATGTGCCTATCAACCCAATCCAAAAAAGAAAGGAAGTTTCAGTTCCAAAGAATGATGCACCCATTGCACAGAAGAAGGGAAAAGATGTAGCTGATCCTACTACTAGCAAGTTTCCATCAGAAAATGAAAGATCTAATCAGCCAATTATATCAAGGGAGAAAGCTGAAAAGAAGGATGCTCTAGTCAAAGAGGTAGAAATAACTTCAGTCTTTAACTTAGAGAGTGAAATTGCTAAGTTAAAATTTTCCATTCCTTTGACTGAGTCGATGAGAAATAGCAGCTACAAAGGTCAAGTATCTAAAATTTTGAATTTCGATCCAATGTCTGATATGGTGAATGTGGAAGATGACCAACCTGAGTTGATCTTTGGTCTAGCATTGGATGGTGATTCTCCCGATAGTGATGTGCCTCCTTTTTATATCAGCCTTAGATTGCATGATTTTGTGTTGCATAATGCCATGTTTGATTCTGGAGCTTCTCATAATCTCATGCTGAGGGAAATCATGGAGAAATTGGGATTGCACATCACTAGGAAATATCATGATATTTATTCTTTTGATTCCAGTAGAGTAAGATGCATCAGGCTCATCAAATATTTGGTGGTTAGTTTAGATCAGATTCCAACTAAGAACGTTTTGATGGATGTGGTTGTGGCGAATATTCCTCCTAGATTTGGCATGCTTGTTTCCAGATCTTGCGGAGCGAAGTTGAAGGGAACATTATAGCTTGATTTCTCCTATGCTACCATTCCTGTGTTAGGTCAGATGAGAAGATTATATCGGGAGCAAAAAATGAAGTATATGATCACTAGCAAGGAGAAACTGGTAAATCATCCGATAAATTATGTACATACAGATTTAGAGTCTTTTTTTTTTGTATTCAGATAGTTTCAATGATGTAAATAGTCAGTTAGTTGAAGTAGAGGACATTCCGGAGATCATAGAAAATTTCAGAGAAGTTTTGATCAAAGAAAGGAAAGAACTTGAAAGTTCCACTAAGTAATTAGCCTTCCGACAGCAGCAGAAATAACAAAGAAAACACAAATTCAGCACTTGGAAGAAGATGAAGATGGTTTATGGACTATGGATTTCGATGGTGTAGTTGGGAGTGATGGTGCTGGAATCAGTATTTGGGTACGCAGCCCTTTTTCCGCCCCAAACAAGGTACCAAGTAATGTAAGGGTCTGATCTTATAAATTAGCTTTTGATTGTTCGAATAATGAAGCAGAATATGAAGCTTTGATTGTTGGTCTGAACATTCTTATAAAGTTGAATGCTAAGAGGATTGTAGTATATGGTGACTCCGAGTTAGTGATTAAGCAAGTGAAGGGTGAATTTCAAGCTAAGCATCCTCGAATGCGGGCTTACCAAAATGTTGTTCTTAATATCTTTAAATTGTTTTCAGACTATACTTTGACTTGTATCCCTCGTATTCAGAATGGTATTGTAGATGCTCTTGCTAAGGTAGCAAGTAATTTGAAGATTCCAATGAACTCTAGTAACAAGTTTGAAATCCATGTGAAACATCATCCAACTGTCCCAGACAATCAAAGGTATTGGCAAGTATTCCAAGATGATGATGAGATTGATGAATTTCTGCAAAACGAAGGCAAATTCAAAGAGACTTCAATTGACATGGAACATGATGATGGTGAGGCTGATGTGCAAATAAATCAGATGGAAGTATTGCAGCTGAAGGATAATGTCATTCCTAAGGGTTTGATACCTCTAGAAGAGCTCTTTGATCAAGATGACGTAGCTAGAAAACCAACCTTGCGGCCAACCGAAAAGGGAGTTGAAGACGTGAACATTGGGTCAGCTGAGAGTCCAAAGATGGTGAAGTTGTCCTAAACATTGCCACTGGAGGTAAAAGAAAAATATGTTAGTTTGTTGTCTTCTTTTGCTGATGTATTTTCTTGGGACTATTCATATTTGAAGATGTATGATACAAATATAATTCAGCACACCATTCCTATCAAGCCAAATCAAAAGCCCTTCAGGCAGAAGTTGAGAAGGATAAATCCGAAGTTGCTGCCCTCATTTGAGAAGGAGGTGAATCGATTATAAAATGCTATTATCATTGTTCCTATAAGATTTTCAGATTGGATTTCCAATTTGGTGCCCGTACGCAAGAAGACAGGTGAGATTTGTTTGTGCATTGATTTTAGGAATATAAACAAGGTTTATTTGAAGGAAAATTATCCATTTCCAAAAATGGATCACATAATTCAGTGAGTAGTTGGAGCATCTCGTATGTCACTACTCGATGGTTATTCCTGGTATAACCAAATTCTGGTCCATGAGGATGATAGAGACAAAATAGCGTTCACCACTCCGTGGGGAACTTTCCATTATGCTAAAATGCCTTTCGGTTTGAAGAATTTTGGTGCGACATTTCAGCGCACAATGGACATGGCATTTGTGAATGAGAAATATGTTTTCCTAGTTGTGTATCTTGATGATTTGATAGTCTTTTCCAATTCTGATGAAGAGCACCTTTACCATTTGAAGATTTTTTTTCAGCGATGCAGAAAGTACGGTGTGTCACTCAATCCGAAGAAGAGTTTGTTTGCCATGGGTGAGGGAAAACTTCTTGGTCATATTATCTCAAAAGATGGCATCCGTATTGACCCAGCATGAGTTGAAGCTATCCAGCAAATTGATCTTGCCTGGAATAAGAAGGAGATTCAATCTTTCAATGGTAAGATGAATTTTTTATGCCACTTTGTGCCTAACCTTACTGAACATTTAAGAGAGATTACAAACATGCTTAAGAAGGATAGCATAGTAAAATGGTCTGAGGAGGTGGCAAAGTCTTTCAATCTAGTGAATTTGGTTCTTTCTTCAGCTCCTGTTTTGATCAGCCTGGATTATACTCAGGATTTTATTTTGTTTTCATTTGCTTCGAAGCATACTATGGCAGCAGTATTAATGCAGAAAAGAGATGGGCATGAAAAACCAATTGCTTCTTTCAGCCGTACCATAAGAGATGTAGCCTTGAAATATAACATCATTGAAAAGCAAGCTCTTGCTCTTGTGAAGGCGTTGAAATATTTTCAAATATATATTCTGCATTCTCATATTATTGCTTATGTTCCTAACGCTGTTGTTAAGGATGTTTTAGTGCAAAAAGATCTAGAAGGGAGATGGGGCAGATGGATTGCAGCCTTGTTGGAGCATGATGTAGAGATAAAGCCCAAAAAACTTATCAAAGGACAAGGGCTGGAAAAGCGAATGGCCGAGTCAAATTTGCATGCTTTGGACATCCATCTCATTATTGCTATGTCCGAGGAGAATGAGGATATTTCATCAGTTCAGGTATCAGAAATCTGTGTGCTTTCTCCTTGGTATTCAGATATTGTATATGTGCTTCAAAATTTGTCACCACCGCCCGGCATGGCTAGAAACAAAAGTAGAACTCTGAAATTGAAAGCTGCTAAGTTTTGTGTTCTGAATAATTCACTATATTGGAAAGATCCTGGTGGTGTTTTGCTGAACTGTTTGGTGGAAGAAGAAGCAAAGCAGGTTATGGAGGATTTTCATAAGGGATATTTCGAGGGTCACATTTTTTGGAAAAAAATGGCCAACAATATTTTGAGAGCAGGATATTATTGGCCGACACTTTTTGCTGATGTGTATAAGACTATCAAATTTTTTCATGAATGTCATATTTTTGAAGGGAGGCAGAAATTGCAGCCTTTGCCGCTTAAGCCCATTGAGGTAAGTGCTCCTTTTCAACAGTGGGGTTCAAATTTAATTGGCAAAATTCATCCTGCTTCTTCAGGTCAGCATAGGTGGATCCTAACAATGACAGATTATTTCACGAAATGGATTGAGGCAATTCCCACTAGGCAAGCTACGGATTCGGTAATAATTTCTTTCCTTGAGAATAACATTTTGTCTCATTTCGGTTGCCCGAATAAGTTAATCACTGATAACGCAACATCTTTCAAATCAAAAAGGATTATTGAGTTTTGTGACAAGTATCATATCATTTTGGGACACTCAACCGCTTATCATCCACAAGGCAACGGATTGGTGGAGTCTTCCAACAAATCTTTGGTCAACATCATTAAAAACTGCTGGAAATAAACAAGAAAAGTTGGCATAAGAAGTTGGTCAATGCACTTTGGGAATATCGAGTGAGTCAGAAGAAATCCATTGGTATGTCCCCCTTTGAGTTATTTTATGGAGTTGATACCGTGTTTCCTACCTCTCTCGCAGTTTCGGTGGTCAAAGTTCTACAGGAAGCTGGCAGTGAAGATGATCATATGCAAAGAATATTAAATCAAATGATCCATTTGCAGTAGACAAGAGAAGAAGTTTTCCAAAACACATTCAAGCTGTAGGAGAGAATTAAGAAAATATATGACAGAAAATCAAAGGCGGACAAATTTCAATTGGAAGAAGTAGTGCTGAAATGGGATGCAAAAAACCAGGAAAAGGGTAAGCACGGTAAGTTCAAAAATCTCTAGAAAGGACCCTTTAAAATTGCTGCATATCGGGGTCAGAATGCTTTTCTTCTGAAGGAGATGAACGGAGAAGATTGTCCAGGAGGGCTGGTCAATGGTCGGCTGCTCAAGCGGTATCATTTTTGAGATGTTTTCTGTTGTTTACATTGTCACTGTACATACTGTTTATTTCAGTTTCATTGCAAGTGTGTGCTGTGATCTTTTATTTAGTTTGGGGCCTGAAGCGAAGGCTATAATTCTGAAGATTGATTTCAGCTTTGGTTTGAGTTTGTTGAGTCAAGTTTTGCAGTCATTTTAGTTTCAAAATTGAGTCAGTTTGAGTCAAATTTTAAGTCAATAAATGAGTCAAGAGTCTTGTGCTTATTTTTCGAAGTTATGGAATCCATAGCCCAATGGATGAAGGCACTGCCTACTCTCCCAGAAATATGTAGTTCTTGGCACCTCCAAGGAGCTACCATCCCCATTGGAGCCAATGTTAGAGTCGGTCTCTTCATCCCTTAGTCAGAGATCAAAATCTCTTTTGTTTCATTTCATTTTAGGTGTCTCATTCAGTTTAGTCAGCTGCATTCCATTAGGAGCATGGATCATCTGACGGAAGGGTCTCTTCACTCATATCCCTCATGTCATGTACCTGTTGGTCCATATCTGTTCATCAAAGTTCATCGAAATCATTTGCAATCATTCACAGTCAATGTTTGGTCTTTGGTGGGCAAAGAGTATTTTTAGGGTTTTCAATCTCATTAGGTCTAGGGTTTCACAAATTTAGTCTTCGAAGTGTCCAATAATGCCATCAGGCGCATGAGGAAGCTTCAAATAAAGTTTCACTACAAAAATTTCATCATCGCAATATTTGATCATGATTCTTCTTCAAAACCTTGTTTTGAAGAAAAATCGTCCATTTTATCTTTTGTAATAAACATAATGTAATTTTCAAAGTTTCTTCAGTTGTGAAATTCGTCAGGCGCAGCCCTGGTCACCTTTTCCAAATCCAATGCCAGCTATCCCTGCAAAAAATAGACAAGAGATTCAATCAGTTCAAAAAATCAAAGTGGAAAAAAAAATAGAGTTTATATTAAAAAGTGCAAAGTGCCAAAGTTCAAACATTAGCAAGTGGGTTATTCCAAATCAAAAATAAAAGCCCATGCCATAGAAGATATTTTTGTGTCTTCATAAATCATTTTCATACCAAGAGTTATCAAAGACCCAAGAGAAAATCGTGGAGGAAGCAAAAGCCAATGTTGAAGGACCGACTGTGTGAGAAATTCAGGGTCGCGGCGCACAGGAGGAAGGTCACGGTGCACATGGTTGTCGCAGCGCATAGAGCCACTCAAAAATTTGTTAATTTGAACATGCACGGCACACTGGAGGGTCACGGCGCACTGGGTTGTGCGCGCGGTGCATAGGGCCGACACTCCAATTTTCTCATTGCCTCCAACAAAATTCCAAATTTCTTGGCCCCTCTGCTCCAAGTAAGTCAATTCATCTCGCAATTTTCCATTGATCGGTGTTTGGTGTGGTTTCAAGTATTGTTTTGAGAATTTGTAATGATTTAAACCATATCCTTTTGTTAAAAACAATTTGCTCTCTCAGGGTTTGAAATTGGTGTTTTAAAATAAGTTTGTGCCACATATCCCATTCTCTGTTATCTCCTCAATACACCATACTCTTACATCCCAAGGTCATTCACTCCCAAGTCCTATTATCCCTATCCCTAAACCCTACCATTCCCTATCACTCTCCCTCTATCATATCACTTATAAAAATTCCGAAAATCCCAAGTTCCCCAAACAGTCAAGTGACTGTCCTCATACTTCAAATTTCACTTAACTGAACCACATTTTTCCCACTATACTATTTCCCATAGTCCTTTCCCTTTGGTAGATATTTGGCATTGAAACACAAAAAACAACCAATTTCTCATTTCTCATTTTCAACAAGCCAAACATAGACCTTGCAACACCATGGAAATAGACACTGATAAATCATATGAACAAGACAGTGATTCTACCACTGAGCTACATGCATCGAGAAGACCTCGTAAAGGTGGCAAACATGTGAGAGAAGAGCCCACCTCATTGACTCAGTTGCAGGCCTGCCCACTTGCCATGGCATGTTTTCGAGAGAATTCATGCTATCAGTACTGTGAGATGATTGCTCGGATTCATCATCATCAGTAGTTGGCTCGGTTATTTGTATTACATTTTCATGATGGACAGGTAACTCTTGCTGGTGTAAATTTCACCTTGACACCAGAAGCCATTTCTCAAGCAACATGAATACCGAATGTAGGTGAGGAGTGGAACAAAAGAAAATAGGTGGACATAGTGCATTATGAACCATACATCAGGCCTAGCTATGTGAGATAGCTCAGCAGGGTATTCCCATTCCGGTTTCTGAAGGATTCCTATGCACCTTTGATGAGACTCATTGTCAGATACTTTAGTTGTGAGGGCCGGTTCTCACACCTCTATGCCTACCACATCAGGTTATTGATGCATTTCACGAGAGTGAGGATGATGAACATACCTTATTTCATGTGCCGCAACATCGAGCAAATGACCACTCTTGTGCAGAAGAAGACTCTCCAGCAGCAGTACAACAGTATTTATCACTATGCTCTCATCAAGATCATTGTTGTACATCATCTTGGATTGCAAGGCATTGCATGGGGATATTTCATTTCCCGTGACTTCTTCACAGCCCCTCAGCCTCCTCCGGAGATTGTACATGATGCAGGTGAACCTTCACATCAGTTTGAAGGTCACGAGATAGAGCCTATCAGTGTGCTAGTGTTTGTTACTTATCAGAGAGGCACCAGAGCATTATTTGCAGCAGCCCGACGAGTACTATCTCCACCCGGGGTGGAAGGGGTCTCGTTTCCATCATCAGCAACATAGGTACAGGTATAGAATAGAGGTAAGAGGCCTATGCAGGATGAGGTCCCTTCAGGAGGCCGGGATACTGATTTCATATTGATTGATGAGGATTTGAGCTGTCGAAGCTCAAAGTTGAGAGAGATCATTCGGGAGAAGAAAGCTGAGATTGACACATTGACCGAAAAGTTGCAGAGAGCTCAATGGATCATAAAATATCTGGAGCAATGGAAAAATAAGTTGGAGGATCAGCAGATGATCATGGAGTTGCAAAACATCCGTGAGAACCGGCAAGCTGCCCAAAGAAGCCCAACCGAGATGACACCTATTGAGCGGGAGATCGAGGCTGATAGAGAGACTTGGCTTGAGAGGGTCAAAATTCATCTCGAGAATCTGTTGGCAAAGGCAAACAAGGAGAAGAACATGCTCAGGCACATGAAGAACCATTATTGGGCGCGACATCATGTCTGCAAAGCGAGGATCAAGATCCTGAAGGTAAGGCTAAGGAGGGCACTGAAGCGTCCCAAAAGGCATGATAGGCTCCAAATTTTGGCTAAATCTTCTTTGGCTAAGCATAGCACTTGAAGAGGGACCTTCAGCCCAAATTTCAAGAAATTTGGGAAAAATTTTGTCAATTTTGAATTTTTGGGCCTAAACACAGATTTTCCTGCCCGACGCGTAGCGCCACTTGGCATGCGCTTATAATTGGCAACTCTTCAGGGGGAAAAATTTGCATTTATGGATTTTTTATCAAACTATATGCATTCTCATGGATTGCCTAAGGATTTCATCAAGTTATGGGTTGCCTAAAGGGTCAAAAGCACCCTAAAAATGGCCTTTCTGCCACTTTTTGCACACACAGGAAGCAGTGTTGGGAGATTGAACTTTTGGAGGGGAAAATGGCAACTAAATCCAGAAATTCCACTTAGGTTGGAAATTAGAAGGGTAGGGATTTCCAATGAGCTATCCTATTCTCAATTTTGACTTCGGGAAGGGCCTCAAAATCAGCACCAAACTTGTGCTACGCATAGAGATTCCAGGCGCGGCGCATAGAGGAATTTGGCCTATTTTTCACTCAGCAGCTCAGAATTTTGCCTAGTTTTTTCCATTTTGACTTTTTCATGTAAATCTTGATGTACTTTGATGTAATTTCATGAAAATTATGTAATTTTTGCACATTTTTACTCATTCTAGAAGATTCATTCACCAAGAGGTGAAATGTAAGCGAATGGATCAGTTTCCTAGCATATAGAGGCAAGTTGTTTCATTGCCTATTTTCTAGTTCCTAATTTAGATATGGTTGAAATAGATCCTAGAATGATGAGCTCGACCCCTAGAGGCATGGGAAGGAGTTAGGCTTGTCTATATGATGTATTTTCTCAGTCATTTTCAGGGTTGGACACTTGAGATTGCTTGGCACTTCATTATACATTTCATGTCTGCACTTTTGGCAAAGGAATAGACCAGGGTTTGCAGCACTCTTTGGGATCCATGTGGCCCTGTGTTTTGATGGTGTTTTTCTCTATGTAATTGTAAGTTCACTGATGTTTATGTGTATCATTTTCCCTTCTCTTTTCTTCTTAAATTAAACAAATTAGTGTTAAAGGTGGAATTCATTAGCTTGCTTTGCTCTGCCTTCAGTTTTGTTTAATTTTCCATGTTTTCATCTATTTGAGGAGGACTCTTCAGACCCTCTTTCCCTCTTCAGCTCCTCACCAGTCTGATCTATTCGTTCATTCAATCTAAAGCATCAAAACAATTTCCTTCCTTGTCCCAATCAAAACTCTGCAAAAACTAGGCCTTATCCCCACACCCAAAACTGCCTTTCCCTTTGATCCAAAAAAAACCCCCAAAAACACAATCAAAATCCTTCACTTATATAACTAGATTAAAATTAGATTTTATTTCAAGTCATCTCAAGCCCTATTGATTATTTTTGCTGAGATTGACCTGGAGAGAGCCCTCTCCTATTCTGGTAGGGCTAGCTACCAGACTGAGCATGGTTTGATGTTATCATGAACTATGCCTTCCTTCAGCCTGAGGTATATTTAGGCAATAACACTCGATCCCACCATACATTACTTTCACCCGCACATTATAAAGGGCCTTCCCAGTTTCAACTGTCCCTTTTATCCCACACATCCCTGAAATTCATTCATTCATTTTATTAAACTCTTTTCCCATCATTTTATCTAGACTAATATCAGTCCATTTATTATGTTCCATTGAATATTCCTTTACGGAGAGAGCCCTCTCCTATCCTTGTAGGGATAGCTACAAGGTTGAGCGTGGTTTAGTTGCTACCCTGATTTTCCTTTTTCAGCCTGGGGTCCAATTCGGGTGCTAACACTACTCAATGATGTAAACATCCTACCACCTCTTCTCCATTGCCATCCTCCTGAAAAGAGGATACACCAAGTGATGGCCAAAATCTTTCAAGAGAATCCAACGCAGCCAAGCCTCCTGCTTCCCAGTATAATATATTTGCAAGTGGCTAATCAGCCTCTTTCTCCTCATCCACACCAAATCAATTCCTTGTGGATGTCTTCTCCTCTTCTCTTCATTGGTTTTCCTCTCATGAGGATCACCATTCTCCCAAGCCATATCTTCCCCTTTGCATCTCATGGAAGTTTGAAATGCGGCTCCTTGGAGACCTTCTAGAGAAGATCTCTCACCCATGACTATGTTGGATCCATGAGGATCCAAATGTGATGGAGGTAATATCTCCTCTCCACCCATGTTTAACAGCGCTGCTAATTCTTCCAATGCTGTAGCAGTTGTTTCAACCTCCAATTCAATTTTTTTCTAATTGTTTTTCATGGGAGTGTCATGATGTGTTTTATCCTCCAATTTCTCACATTCCAACCTCAATGGCTGAATGTAACTCATCAAAGAAGCATGAGGATGGTGGTTTACTTCCTCCTTGCATAGCGTAGTGTAATCAAGATGCTCTAAAACAACAAACTGTGTTGATTCTTGGGCCTTTACAAATGAATTCCCACATTCTTTTAAATGCTCTCCTAAAACAAAAATGGGTACTTTAATCATACCTTGATGGATCTTGGGATGCTCGTGTGTGGTTGCAATGGCTTTCCCTTCCGATGCAATGGCTTCCTCCTCTATAGATATAGAAGGCTTATCCTTCAAAGCTGCAGAAACATTGGTGCAATCCTCCTCCCATGGTGGTGTGATCATTTCCTCCTTTTTTCTCTCTCTATCAAAGGTTTTGATTAACCTTTGAGAAAATTCTGCAAAAGAACTCACCCTTGAATGGACCAAGGGTTTGAACCACCAAACAGAGGCTTCATCCTCCATGTGCAGCACTACAATATCTACTACTTCTTTCTCTACCATTGGATGTAGCAGAAAAAATGCCTCCAACTTCCTCACCCAAGCTCTTGCTAAATTATCCCCATCAAATGTAGACAATAGGAACCTATTGTCTCTGATTTCTTTTCTACTGCAGGGCCTTCTCTCCTCCTTCTGCTGAATAAACTTTGGGAACGTTGTAGTTCCCATGAATGCTCTAGAGTGAAATTTATATTCACCCAGGTACTTACTTAAGATATTATGATCCAAGTATCCTCCATGCCTATCTTCCTTTCCTTCATAGGAATATGAAGTTCATGGACCTTCCTCTTCTTCTCTTCGCAAGCTCATCTTCTTCTTTGTCCTAAAAATAGATCGGAGCAAGCTCATCTTCTCCATCATTCTGATCTCTGCTTCTCCTCTCTATTCCTCTGATAGCTGGATCTTATAGGCTGAGCTATAGATCATGCTATGATACCACTGTAATGTCCCAAATGAGGGAAAATCCACACTATTGGGAATATCTTAATATATTCCAATGTGAAGCTACAACAATATACAAATGCATCAATGGAAACAACAGTGATACAGTAACACATGAAATTCTGGGAGAATCAAATAGCCATCATTTTATATCATAGCAGCATAAGATATACATATCCATGAGGAAATGGTCACTCAAGCAAGGCTTCACAAATCTAAAGAGACATGTACATGAAAATATGAAGAACACTTCTATATGTAAATCCCTAGGCTATAACTGTGCAGTTTTATATGGAACAACTGCTGAAACACATGTCAATACATAGATATGAAAATATATGGCTCATATAATCATTGGGAGAGAATATCTAAGCTCGCAATCACTACCTCAAGTCAATCCTAGAAGGATTGGCTAAAATAAGAAAAACTGCGAAATGCCAGAGTTGCTGGGTAGCAACAGCAACTCAAGAACTGCAAATAAGTGGAGAATACTGAAGATGCTGCAAAAAATGAAAAAATATTCTCCAATGATCTCTAGGATGAAAGGCTGATCCTCTCACCTAATATCTCACCCTCCAAACTATCTGCTAATCCCTCACAGCAAATGCTCTCCAAGAATAACGTTGTCTAAGAAAGGGACTACACTGCTAATGATGGTAAATGGTTGGCCCAGTGCCAAATATGGTGGAATATTCTCATAAACCTCCCTTACTGATCTCCCAAGGGGATGTAAGCTCCCTCTTCTAGAAAACTAGCCAAGGATGGTGTTGTAGAAAACCTCCCCACCAACACCTAGCAACACTGCATAATCTCCAACTGAAACTATGCTGATGAAGAGGTTAATGCTTGAACTCAATGCCTAAATATGGGGAATGGAGTGCAATCCTCCAAGGAGGAGAGGAAATCCTAAATAGGACTCCCTCGTGCTAAGTAGCACTATAATTCTCTTGAAAAACAAAAGACTACAACAGGTCTAAGCGACCAAAGATGAATAATACTCAATATATCTCACAATGGTTGCCTTGCTCCCCTTTTAAACATTGTCAGCCCCCTCTCCATGGTTCCCACTCATGATAGCTTCCCCTTCAAGGAACCTTCCCTCCTCTTTCACTGTGCTATCCCACAAGATGCCTTCCACCTCTTATCACTGCGTTGTTTGACTTGGTCAAACTTGACCTAGTCTTCCTGCAAAAAGTCTCTTTTCACACATGGGGGTGTGAAATCTAGCTCTATAAGTGATCCTCTTTCACACTAACAGGATTTTTATTCCTACTCATGAAATTAATGGGTCTCCTACCCATATTATTCATCTCCTATGTGAAAATGGCAAAAATTAATATTCCATAAAAATTTGGAATATTACAAAGCAAGACTCCAAAGGTGGGTATTGAAAATACTGAGGCCATGCAGGTAAAAAAGGTACCAATTGAGGTCCATTATATAGATTAATGAAATATTGAGAAAGGTCCTAAGGCATACCTTGATTCATATTTGGTGGTAGCGGCCGCCATGGCTTATTGGATCCCATGAAGCACAATTGATCCACCTCTTCATTCGCTCCATGACAGGCTGCTTTTAGTCTTTGAAGAGAAGGATATGAGCTAGTAGAATGACTATGTTTGCATATTTCACAAGCCTCTACAATGTTTAATGGACATTATTTCAGAGGATTTTTCTTCCTACATTTAGGGTAGAATATGGCCATGGTATTCTCTAATTCCATTTTCTTCTACCTTGCTTGCAAAGTGTCCATCTGAGTGGATAATGTACTCAAGATATTGGTCAAATTTTCTAGAAGATTTCCTATTTCAATTGCCCCGCTATATGTCTTCAGGGACCGAATTCCCTATTTATTCCTTGCAGCTCCTCACGAACACTGAATGCATAACTCGCATATGGTGTTAAAATCTTCTTTTGATATATCCCCTTTTCCTACTATGTTCAATATCTCCATAGAATCTTCCCTTAATTCCTGAAGAAGGATGATTTTCAAGATGTCCTTGTGCGAGTTACTATGGCTTGATCTCTACAAATATTATTTGAAACTTTCCACACGATATTCCATATTCTCATCCTCCTTCTACATAAGTTTAAATATTTTTTCCTTGATATCACGAGATTTGTAGTAATATTCATACTTCTCGAGGAAAATATTTTTCATGTCATCGCAAGAGGAGATAATTTTTACCCCTAGACCCATAAATCATCACACAGCCATCCCTTTTAAGGTAGGAGAGAATATTTTCAATTTCTAAGCATTAGTTATATAGTCGTACCCCTGACAGACAATGTTAAATTCAAAAAGGAAGGTGTCTGGATCTACAAAAGAAAGCCCATGGAAATTAGGCAATGTTGTCAAAGGAATTGGCTTCATCGATGCATCGCCTCTAATATCCCCAATTGGGAATTCGATGGGGGAATTCTCAGGTGCCATGAATATTTTCCAATATTCACTTGGGACCTCAATAGGTTCTGTAACAAATGAATGGAGTCGTTCTTCAATAGAAGGTTTTGGTTGTTTAACAACACTTCCTCGATCACATGGCAACACAAATTCCTTCAAATATTCTTCTTATGAACTTGGAATACTTGATTCGATTGATCCCATACTTTCTACTTCTTCTCCTTATTTCATCAAAAGGATTACTTTCGATTCTCCTAGTACCTTGCTTGCTACTTCTTCTTCTACCGTTGAAGGGATTCTTCTACTACCAAGGATAGTATTGGTTGCACAATAGACCACCCTTTGGATTTCTTCTGAGTTCTTACCCTGACAGCAGCTAGTGAAGAATATTTTGATTGAGATTTTTATATGAGTTCTTGGATATAGGAAATCCTTCCTAAATACTTTCTTCCTCTCTTTGGGGGTCCAACTCTACCCATTTTATTCGGATCTTTTTTCATACAATTGGAGAAAAGAAAAACATTAAAATAGTTCTTACATCTCAGGACCTGGAGCAGGGTGAAAATTCTCTCCTGAGGATAAGGGATTGGTTGTAAAATAGAAAAAGAAATAAATAAAGAAATATTAAGCTCAGGACCTGGAGCAGGGCAAAAAAAATTCCCTCCCCAGGACGAGGGAGTGGCCCTAGGAAATAAAAAAAAATTAAAAAAAATTAAAGCTCGGGACCTGGAGAATGGCAATAAAAATTCCCTCCTCGGGACAAGAGATTGATCTTGAAACTAATACGAATTGTGTTCTTGCACCTTTTATATCCTCCCTAGAAATGGCACCAAAATGTTGGTGTCCAAGTGTGAATGATATTATTCAACCCTTTCCCACATTAATTATCAATCTGGGATATGTTTAATTTTGGAAGGCTAGCAAGAAATATATATATATATATATATATATATATATATATATGAAAATTACACAATTATGTATCAATCATGAATTCAATAGCTTATGTCAATCAAAATCCCACTGTAAAAACAATGGAATGATAGCAACAATCAATTGTAAATTAGATACTAAATCCATAGCAATAAGAATTACATCAATCACATTGATTGTCACAGAAAATAAAGAAAGACATGATGCAGTAAAAGAATCTAATCCCACACATTAACTAGAGAGAAGCTGGCTAGGAGAGATCGCCCAACTCCCTCATCAGGGATGTGGTATAATTACAAACTCATGAAAGGATTAGAAATACGAGTTGAATTAACTTGAACAAAGAGTCATGTTACAAATTCTCAATTCTTTCAGCATCCAACCCCTTATTTCCACAACTTCAAAACCTCTCTTATACAAATGATTATAGTAATAGGTCATGAATTTACGATAGTTTTCTCATACATTTACATAGTGGCTATGATATACAAAACTGAATGAAAAATATAGTAGAGGAATGGATCTGAAGTTGTTCCACTGTTGAACCATTGCCCTAAGATAATGCTACCATCTCAATGACTTTCCCTAGAATTGTGAAATTGGTCATCCAACCTATGAATCTGCAAGAATAACAAAATCAACATGCCAATTTGGTAATAATCCCCACAAATATTCTTCATTGAGTAAATAATCCATAAAGACATGACAAGGGGTTTACCTATGCACTTTAGGAAATCAATTGAATGCTAGCGGTACAAATGGAGAAGGGAAATAAGATAAAATGGTAGGAAAATATGTGCAAGTTTAGCTCCCAACAGTTTCCTTCCTAGTTTTGGCTTGCATGATCCATGCATGTAGTTTCTTGGTTTTGATATGTCATTGGCATTAAGGATTTCCTGGATTGACAATAGCTTTTCCTAGCCTTTCCATTTCATATATAGACATGGTGTTGTGGGTTCATTTGATTGTTCGTTTTCTGGTTGGTTCCCATGTTCCTTTAGATATTGGTTAAGTTACTAGTTCTTGGAGCCTTGCTTAGACAAACACTCTAGAAGTAGATGGACAACAGTGGGTTGAATTACTAATCCTAGAGCCTTGGTTGGGAAAATTCTCTGGAGCCCTGGTGGGTTGAGTTACTAGTCCTAGAGCCTTGATAGTGTTAGCCACCTATAAAAATTTGTCATATCAAATGGTGGCTAAATATTTTTAGCCTTCAAGAAAAAATTCATGTCCAAATTGTGAGTTCTTGAAGTCTTATGATGTCCTTGGTATTAATCTTCACTGTTGTTTTACTATTTAGCCCTCAATCCTGCTATGTACCAAGAGAAAGACTACTTAAATAGGTTCCATTTTCCACGATTTCATTCCACCATTTTCACCCATTTTTCTCTTTCACAAATCCCTCCTTAAGCCTTCATCTAACCTTCAAAATCATCAAATTATCCTTTAAAAATCCTTCTGAAATCCCTTTATATGGTTTAAAACCTCGTCTTTACCTCTATCGTAACCTCTAAATTTCTCTAAAAACCCTTCAAAAATCCTAAAAACCTTCATTTTTCTATAAAGGCCTTAAGCCCATTTCAGCCTTAAGCCCCAGCCCCTTTTCCGCATATGACCCGCGCTATGATCAAGCGTGAAGCACTCATCGCATTGCAAGTATTCATCACATCACAAGTATTAATTGCATCGCAAAAACACATTTTACTTGGTTTTTATGGTTATTTTCCTCTCGCTGATGCGATCTCGCGATCAATTCTCCACAATTGATCTGATCTGCTACGCCCAGATCTAATGGCCCATATTGCTCCCCGTTCCAAAACTAGTCATTCCTACTTTTTCTTCATTGTTAAATCTCCCCCATCAATCTAGTTTTCAGATCAATGGCTCTTGCTCCAGTGCAAATCGGTAATCGTATTTTCCCTTTTGTCCTTTCCTTTTCCTCCTCCAATGTTGATCCCCCAATTTAATATCAGTTGTCGAATCCACAAGAACCAACAGATAATATTCAATCACGCTCCATCGATATCCCTCTGACATCACACTCGCCGATTAAATCTCCACCGTTGATCTCTCATATCGATTTTATGACCAGCGCTTAATCAGACATCGCAAATTCTAACACCCCGGTGCTTTGGCCTCTTTCCTTTTCTTCGATGCGATGTAATCCCAGCCGTTCATTCTGCTAGATTCGACAGTTCGTGCTTCATCGCATCGTGCTCATCCATCACATGATCCTCCGCCATCCCAACTTCCAATTAAATCTCCACCATTGGTCTCTCTTAGATCGAGCGGTCCACGCTCAATCACATCGACACATTACATCGCCACTTTTCCCTTTCCTCCCGTCGATGCGATTCTACGTTGAAATCTCCGTCGTTGATCTTCTCAAATCTGACGGCCCACAATGCTTCTGTTTTTTTTAAACCCCGCCCTTCTCTTTCTCCCCCATTTACAGATCTCGGCCATCGATCCTCATGATCTGACAGCTCCCATTGATCCTTCCCGCCTCTCTTATAAAACCTCTCTTTCTAAGTAAAAACCTTCCCAGACCCTTATTTTCCTTTATTTTTCCATTTCCCCGATGTTATGATTTAAAAAAATCTAGACCATTGATCTCTACAGATCAATGGCCATCGGACCGCGTACATCCTCTGCACAAATCTTCATCGATCGTGCTTAACTCGTGCCATTCGATCTGCTACCCCTCATCCGATGTCTTAAACTCCATATCGCGTAATTTTTGCGCCCAAGGGTTAACGTTTCAAATTGCGCGATATGGGAGGTTTTGAGAATCCATGTGGCGATCGCTGAATGGAATCATGCTCCAAAAGGCAATACCGCCTCTCCCCCATTTTTCCATGCCAAAACCATTCCCAGTTTTCCACCATACTTCCTACCTTCCATAACGTTGCCTTTCGCTTTTTTTCCCAGCCATCGATCTCTGAGATCGAACGGTTCTGATTTAATTTCGCCCCCATCCATTCTCCATTCATCTGATCTTCCAAATGACTCCATTGAAAGATCCCCACCATTGATTTTCCTAATCTAACGACCCACGTTATATCACGACCCGATTCGTTTGCCTCATCCATTTTGCTAAACGATTTCATCGAACGATCTCAGTCGTTGATTGTTCTAATCCAGCGGCTCCTGTTCGTTGTGTGCCCAAACTCCTTTCTCACCTGGTAAGCTGTTCTGCCAGGATTTTCCACCCTTTTTTCTGCTACATCCAAATTTTTTCCTCACTTCTCCTCCACTCTCATGAGCCCCTGAAGTATTCTTAACCAAATTTCGCAGGATTTTATAATGAGTTTGTTTGTTTTGTAGGGTTCTTAATGGTGGTTGTTCTTTTTCTTTCCACAGTCACAGAAAGGTGGAAAAAAGGCTCGGAGTGACGATTATGTGCCTTAATCTAATGAAGAAAAGGATCTATAGAGTATGAAATCCAAGTTTAAAACATTTGGATCACGATCCAGTGTTTAACAGAAACCCTCCAATAGTATAAATCCACTTGTGTAAACAAGCCAAACAAAGTGTATCAGTAATGACGAGTCAATGTTAAAGGGTGATTAAAGCCAAAGCCCGAAGATCAGGTTTTAATCCACAGATCAAAGGATAAAGACAATGTTAAAAAACAAAGGCCCAAAGACACAGATCAAAGCTTAAACAAGCATAAACACAGAGTAAAGACAAATTAAAAGTGTTTTAAGGTCAAATAGAAGAGTTATATCAGTCGAAGGAAGCCTCCATTACCACATCAAAGGCTAAAATATCCTTTCAACTACCAAAGCACCACCTATAACTTCAATTAATCAAAAGAAGGCATAGTTATTGCCTTAGTCAGTGATATTTTGTTTAAAGCAGCCAGAGTTAGTGCCAACCCGCCTAAAGAGTTTTAAAGTCAACAAAATCTGCTAAGTGGCTAAATACTTAATGAAAACCAATTAATACAGAGAAAATATCAGAAAACTTCTCTATTGAGCCCCTCAAAGGCCGAGAAGCACAAAAACTACATTAATTGAACAGTTAGACCCTTCTTACACTCCACCTCCTCATTTTTCTATAAATACTGCTATAGAAGATTGTATAGAGGTTGGTCTCTGCATATTTGTTGCATGTAAATATTTTTCTGAAGCTGTTTTAGCCTTGTTTTTAATTGAATATACATAAGCTGAGATGAGAAGTTTGAAGCTGTAGAAACCTACTAGATTTGATGATTGTAACTGGTTTGAACATCAAATACAAATAGTTGACTTATGGGATCCTGGTCTATGTCAATGGTGATGTGTTTCTCACTGTAATTTTTATTTTTCTTTATGTTTCCATTCTGTCCACTTTTCTCTAATAAAGAACAGCAAGTATAGAGCTAGGATTTACTCTTAAAAGTACCCTACTCTCACTGATAAGCTTTATCTTTATGTTTTCCTCCAATTGTGTATTTAAGAATGATTTAATATAATCTAAGAAGTCAAGGAATGTTGGTGAGCCCATGTCTTACTTCCTAAACTTTAAACATTGTTCTTGAATGATATTTTTATTACATGCTAAGTAGAGTTGGACTAGGAAATTTTATGGTTTTCCCTGTCTTCTAGTTCTTTCTCCAAAGGTTGTTTGAAAGTTTCCCTTAAGAGTATGTTAAAAGCAGGCTAGTTTCAAAGTACTTACCTGATCTTAGACTACTTTTTATGTTTATCATGAGTGTTTTTCTTTTTAATACGCTGAAAGCAAGCTAAGTTAAAAGTCTTTACTTGATCTTAAGCTATTCTAAGTGTTTTAAATGTTTTCTATTGAAAGTACATCAAAAGAAGGATAGTTTCAAGGTACTTACCTGATCTTAGATTAATTTTTTGTCTTTTCTTAAGTGCATGCCAAAAGCAGGATAGTTTCAAAGTACTTACCTGATCTTAGGCTGCTCTTTGTTTCTTCATCTGTTTGATTTCCCTCACTCCAATTCTTATTGTTTCATTCCATAAAATCAATTTGAAGAGATCCTTTGACATAGATGACTTGCCCCATGGACCACTCTTGAACCTTGTTGTTTCAATGAAATCCTCTTATGACTCCATAGTCCAATGGATTAAAGCTGCTCCGTGCCTATATTATTAGCTGAACCATTCTTCTATCTATTTACACCTTTGCCCTTCATATAGACTTCCTTCATCTTCATTATATCCTTGCCCAACCAAAACCAAAAAAAACCCTTGTTCTTAATAACTAGTCTAATATCACACCAAAAACCTTACAAGATATATAAATCCTTGAATTTGTAGAGAGATCCATCTCTAGATTCAGGAGGGCTAGATCCTAGAATCCCAAAGTGGTTTTTGATGTAGCCTTTGCAGCATTTAGTCTTGTCACTATACTAAATTACAGAGACCTAACATCTCTGGCGACCATACTGGGGACTTTCTGAAGTAATAGATAACTTCACAACTCAGATAATCCCATTTTCAAAAATGAACCAAGTGTCTTCCTAGAGTGATTTTGATTGTTGATGGTGAACAACTTTCAAAGCCCTGAAATCAAGTAAAAACTCTTCACCTAGTGACTCCACTAAAGATCAGTAGACCTGATGATTTTCTTTGGTATTCGAACCTATTAATGGTGGTGGACCATAAAACATTTTACCTTCTAAAGATAATTTTTTTTTACTTGGTGACTCCACAATCCTAAAAAGACCTAAAGACTCCACTGGGAAACCCTTTATCATAACATCATTCAAACTCAGTTAAGGATTAAAGTTTTCTTGCTAAAATATTAGTTAGCCTCTTAAATATTGTCATATTTGGTTAAACATTTCTTATTAGTGGGTCTAAAATACAACATTGTGGCTTCTAGAAGGGTACATACTAGAGCCCATCCTGACCCAAATCCTCTTTAGATAGTTGATAATCCTGAAAAAAATCCTTAGGAAATCTCCTAAGGCCAAAACTTCAACTATTGTTAGGTCTCTCCATAGAGCTAATTCTGTCCCTAAAAACCTTGGAGCTCTACAACATTCACAAGTTGACTTAAGAAATCCATTCATAAATATGTCACTTGAGGATGTAGATCAGATAGATTTTGAGCCTTCACCTTCATCCCAAGATAGAAGTGAACATCCTGTTAGCAGAGAAACTATTCCTCCTGATTTGCATTTCCTTCATAATTTTGGTTTCTCTCATCCTAGATCTGGTCAAAAATCTCTTGTTGGTCCATCCACTTCTGTTATCTACACATCCACTATTCAAACCACACCATTTCATCAACCCCCTCCCATTCTACATCCTCCACCTGTAAACCGTCCATTTTTCCCACAACCTCCTATCATGGAAACATGGTACGCTCCCTTAGTTCTTCCTTTACCTCTATTCAATATCCCACAAGAATATCAATCCAAGATACCATTGTATGATGCTAGTGGTGCTAATATTTCTTCACAAAATGTGGACAAGATGAATGACTATTTTGACAGAAATGAGATTGATGATGAAATTGTCAAACTTAGGTTATTTTCTCAAAGTCTAGGGGGGGGAAGCAAGAAAATGGTTCAAAAGATTAACCCCTAATAGTATAAATGACCTCCAAGCCTTTCATTAGTTATTTTTAAAGAAATGGGAAGTTAGGAAAAACCCCCTCCAAATACTTTTAGACTACAACAATCTCAAAAGAAACACCGGGGAAACAAGTTTATTGCACTAGGTTCAATAGTGTTTATAATGCACTGCCTCTAGATTTGAAACCTCCACAAGGCTCAGATTTAAACAAATTTCCTGAAGGATTTGATCCCGAAATGGCCTATTAGCTGAGAGAGATATCCTTTGACTCTAGAATATATGTAGAAAGGAACCTTAGCTGTGGAAGTAAATCTGATGGAGAAAAGAGCCAGGATGAGGAATGAAAAGAAAGTATCATTTAGGGAAGAACCTGCACCCTCTACATATAGCTTGAAAATGGAAAGGATGATGGAGGAAATGATGAAGAAGATGAGCATACTTGAGAGAGCACAAGCTAGAGAAAACCAGTCGGCTCCTCAAAACAAAAATCAATCTCAAAATCAAAATCAGAATTTCAGGAGAAACCAACCTCAGAAAATACCAAGAGACCCTGATCAGGAGATTATTCCTCCTTTTCATCAAAGCTATGTAAGTGAGGTTGAAGAAACAATTGAATAGATAGAGGAAGATGACATGAATATGCTGGGAGTAGACAATGATACTTTTGATGTTCCTTACAGTAGGAAACAAGGTTTATATACACCCTATGATGATGGAAGAATGGAAGATGAACATTATTATCAAGAGCTGGAAAGTGTCATCATAGAGACTCCAAAAGAATATGACCTTAGGAGTAAAAAGAATCAAGAAACTCCCAAAACTAAGACCTCTGAAAATTATACAAAAAAAAGCTCTATGAACAAACCCAAAGTTACAAAACAAAAGGAAAAAATAGTGGCTGTAAATTCTGATCAAAAGAAAGAGAAAGGCATTCAAATTAATGAAAAACAGAGTGCAGACTTTAGCAGCATTAGTACTTTGGCTAGTGCTCCTATCAAAGAAATTTTGACCAATGCAAATAGAGGAAATCAGAAAGCTGATTTTGCTGATAGAGTGGTGATTAACAAGGCTGAAACAAACATTGTAAAAAATCAGATGCCTTTTAGTTTGGAACAGGAAATTGCGAGGATTAAAATCTCTATTCCTCTCACTGAATTAGTCACACAAGATGTATATAGATCACAAATTTTGAAAGATTTCAACATAGGAGAAAATAATGACACTGTCAACCTCAATTATGACCAACCAGAGCTCTTATTTGGTCCTAAGCTTGAAGAAAGATACCAAGAAGGGCCAGTTCCTCCTTTTTATGTTAGTTTGAAAATTCATGCTAAAATTTTACACAATGCTATGCATGACTCAGGGGCCTCTCATAACTTAATTCCCAAAGCAGTGATGGAGAGTCTAGGCCTTGAAATCACCAAACCATACAAATATCTATACTCCTTTGACTCTAGTAGAGTAAAATGTTTAGGTTTGATCCAATACCTCTGTCTTAACCTAGCACAAATACCAGCCAAGTGTTTAGTGATGGATATTGTAGTGGTTGATGTACCCCCCAAATATGTTATGTTGTTATCAAGATCATGGGGAGCTAAGTTACAAGGAACAGTGAAAATGGATATGACATATGCTACCATCCCTGTTTTGAATCAGACTAGAAAAATTTATAGGGAATCTCACATGCAATACATGGTCAGTAGCCAAGAGACACCGAAAAAATCTCCTCTTTATTCTATGCATACAAGCCTTGACTCTTTTATTCTCTTCAATCATGAAACATTTAATGAGCAAGAAACCTTAACTAACTTAGTGGCCACCTCTTGATGTAACATAGTGGTAGACACAGAAAAGGAGGAAGACAAGACAAAAGAATTAAGACAGTTTGCCAGATCAGAAAATCATAGCAAACAAATCACAGGTCTGGAGCTACAAAATAGTCATCCATTGTTTGTCAACCTTGAGAGTCAAGAAAAAATTCCTCAACATAATGAAGAACATGAGGAACTAAACCAAATTCAACATAGTGCTAATTTACAAGAGCAATCTAAAAGCACAATAGATAAAGAGGATAGTAGTCAAACTAGTCAATATGAAACTAGTCCTCTTTAGAGTATGAGTTTTGATGGGTCTTGCACTAAGAATAATGCCGGAGCAGGCATATGGATACAAAACACTGAAAACAATCATGCTGAAGGGCATTCCTACAGGTTAAAATTTCAACGTACCAGTAACATAGCTGAGTATGAAGCCCTCCTTTTAGGCCTACACTTATTGAAGAAATTAGGGGCCAAAAGGACAAAAGTTAATGGGGATTCAAAGTTGATTATTAGGCAAGTGAATGAGGAATATAGTGCCAAACACCCTAGACTTAGAGCCTATAGAAATGATGTCATGGACTTATTGAAAACATTTGATGAATTCCAACTTGTCTTTGTCCCAAGAAATCAAAATGTCCTTGCCAATGGTTTAGCCTTTGCTACTAGAACTTGTCTAACACCTTATGAAACCAAAAAATGCACCACCTAAGTCAAATTTAGATCAGCTGTCCCAGACAATGAAAAATACTAGTAAGTTTTTGAGGGAGATAAAAAAATAGAAGACTTTCTACAGTCCAGAAAAGAATTTGAGCTACCCAGTTTAGATTCAGATTATGAAAATGACTGTCCTATTGAAGAAAATCTGCTTGATGAAGAAGTAAAGTCTCTAGATATTGCTGATATAAATATGTTAGATAATAAACTTGAACATGCCACAGAAATTAGTGCAGATTTAGAAAAAGAATACTTAGAAATGCTGCAATCTAACACTCAAAGCTTGCCAAAAGGATTGGTCCCATTAGAAGAGTTGTTTGATTTCAATGATGTTGCCAAAAAACCAAAACTAGAACCTGTTAAAACTGAAGTAGAAGAATGTAACATAGGCAGTGAACAAAAGAAAAAAATGATTAAACTATCTAAAACTTTGCCAGCTCACATTACACTGAAATACATTGATCTCTTTAAGGAATTTTATAATGTATTTGCATGAAGTTATGAGGATATAAAGTCCTATGATACAGAAATGATTTAGCATAAGATACCCCTCAAAGAAAACCAGAAGCCCTATAAACAAAAATTGCGCAGAATAAACCATGTTCAATTACCCCTGGTTGAGAAAGAGATTAAGAAAATGTATGATGTTGGAATTATAGTCCCTGTTAGATATTCAGATTGGGTATCTAATCTTGTGTCAATAAGGAAGAAAATAGGAGAAATAAGGCTTTGTATTGATTTTAAGAACTTAAACAGAGCTTCACTAAAGGACAACTACCCTTTACCCAAGATGGATCACATTTTACAAAAGGTAGTTGGTTCTAGAATAATTTCTTTGCTAGATGCCTTCTCAGGTTACAATAAGATATTAGTACATCCTGATGATCAACTCAAAACAGCCTTTACTACACCTTGGGGTACTTTCATGTATGTGAAAATTCCCTTTGGTTTAATGAATGTTGGTGCCACTTTTTAGAGAGCCATGGATATAGCATTCTCAGAAGAGTTAGGATACTTTATCATTATTTACCTTGATGATATCACTGTTTTTTCCAAAACAGATGAAGAACACCTAGAACAATTGAGAAAAGTCTTTGAGAAATGTAGAAGATTTGGGTTATCTTTAAATCCAAGGAAAACAATGGTTCGTCTCCAAGAAGGAAAACTACTTGGACACATCATATTAGAATAAGGGATAAAGATAGACCAAAAGAGGATTGAGGGTATATTGCGAATCAATCATCCTAGAAACATCAAGGAACTACAATCTTTCATTGGGAAGATTATTTTCTTGAGAAGGTTCATACCCAATCTAGCCGAACTCCTTAGAAACATAAAAAACATGCTCAAAAAGGAAGGAGTTAAATGGACCTTTGAAGAAAAGAAATAATTTGAACTGGTAAAACAAGCATTAACCAAAACACCAGTTCTCATCAGTCCTAATTTTACAAAAGATTTTTTCATTTTTTCATTTGCATCAGAACACATAGTGGCTACTGTCCTATTACAGAAAAACTTGAAGGGACAAGAGCAACCAATTGCATTTTTTAGTAAGTAATTGAGAGATGCACCTCTGAAGTGCAATATCATGGAAAAACAAGCCTTTTCCTTAGTCAAATCCTTAAAATACATTAGAGTCTACATTTTACATTCCCACATAATTGCATTTGTGCCAAATTCAGTTGTAAAAGACATTTTGACTTAGGACCCAGATGGCAAAAGAGGAAAGTGGACTGTTGTGATACTTGAATATGATTTAGAAATCAAGCCCACTAAGATCATAAAAGACCAAGGACTAGCAAGATTAATGGCTGAGTCTAATTTTGAAGCTCTTGATATAAACAAGATAGATGCATTAGATGAATAGGAGGAGTTACCAACTCCAACAATTGAAGACCATTTTCTGAATTCATCTTGGTATGCTGATATTTTGTATGTTTTTCTCAATTTGAATACACCTCCTGGTTTGTCTAAAACAAAGGCAAGATTTTTAAAGTTGAAAGCTGTTAACTACTGCATTCTAAATAAATGTCTATATTGGAAAAATGCTAGTGGATTATTGCTTAAATGTTTTCCTGATAATGATGCAGATAAGATCAAGCATGAATTACATGAAGGAGAATGTGGAGGCCACCTCTACTAGAAGACAACTGCCAATAAAATCCTTAGATCTGGTTATTATTGGCCCACCCTCTTTCAAGATGTCCATAAAATTATTATTGTTTGTCACAAATGCCAACTTTTTAAAGGAAAAAGAAAACTGCTTCCCTTACCCTTGCATCCAATCACTGTTGAAGCTCCTTTTCAACAGTGGGGTCTACACTTCATTGGGGAAATCCATCCAGCCTCATCTACCCAACATAGATGGATCCTCACTGCAATAGACTACTTTACCAAATGGATAGAAGCCATCCCTTCTAGGCAACCCATTGACTCTATCATCATAAAATTCCTTGAAAATCATATCCTATCTAGATTTGGTTGTCATAGGAATATTATCATTGATAATGCTACTGCATTTGGATCCAAAAAGATGGTTGAATTCTGTCACAAGTATCATCTTACATTGAGTCATTCTACTACTTATTACCCTCAAGGGAATGGGTTGGCAGAATCCTCAAACAAATTTTTGGTGAATATAATCAAGAAGTTGCTAGAAGACAATAAGAAATCACGGCACACAAAGCTAGTACATGCATTATGGGCTGATAGATTAACACTTAAAAAATCAATTGGAATGTCACCCTACCAGCTAGTTTATGGAGCAGATGTAATTTTTCCAACCAGTCTAGGAGTGTCAGTCATGAAGCTGATCCAAGAAGTACAGTCTGAGGATAATGATATGACAAGAATAATCAATCAGACTATACATCTTCAACAAACCGGAGAGGAAGTCTATAACAGAGCACTACACAAGTAAGAAAACATCAATAAGATGTTTGATAAAAGAACCAAGGCCAACGATTTCAACATTGGTGACAAATTTTTGAAGTGGGATTCTAGGAGAAAATATAAGGGAAAACATGGGAAATTTGATAACTTATGGATGGGCCCTTATCTCATTCATTCTACTGCTAGTAACAATTCTTATTTCTTGCAGGAAGTGAATGGAACTGAACTTTTTGGAGGTCCTGTCAATGGCAGGATGCTCAAACATTGTTTTTCTTATCTGTACCAGTTTGAAGCTTTTTATTTTCGTCATTATAAATATCATATCCATCATTGCATTCAAAGTTAGAAAAAGAAAAAAATACAAAAACAATAGAAAAGTGAAAAAGAGGGCAGAGTGAAAACAAGAAAGGTACAGCCTCGTACCAAAAAGGAGAAACAAACTCTGAAATTGTGCAAGCTCAAATGCCACTCCTAAAAACAAACTTCTAATTAGTCATATAGCCTAATAATGACTAATTAGCTTTTCAATTTACTGCTGATAGGTTAGTGAATTAGATCAGCCAAATAGCATAATCTTGGTTTATCAGTAAGGTAGATTAGGATAGAAAAACAAAGGTTCAAAAAAGCTCAAATCTGAGCCTATGAATATCAAAAGAAGAATGGCACTAATTATATTAAAACTTGAGCCAAAGAGAGAAAAAAAATGGTTCCAATAAGCTAAAAAATTGAACAAGAAAAGAAAGAGAAGACAACTCAAACAAAATCAAATCCAGAGCTGTAGAATAATGAAGGATATTTTTTATTTCCATATCTTAAGCCTTCACAATTTTTTTTTAAATTTTTCTACAAATTTTAGTCTATGTGTAGCTTGTTTTTATGCCATAGACCCATAGCAAGTCAGACTGCTTAATCCTGGCTTGGCTACTTTTGAATTTCCTGTTTTAGAATTTACAGAATAAAAGTCTGTCAGACAGTCTAATCCTGGAAGATAGTAGTTAGGTAGAGAATTTGTGAGTTCAACTACTTAATCTAAACTCATGGAGGAATAAGATTAGACTTAGATTACTTTCCTATTTTTCAAAAGAATAAAATTTTGATGAAAAGTTTTGCAAGTCCAAATGCACCTTCTGAAGAAAAAATGTTAGGAAGTAGGTTGTGTAGGTAGTTGTTTGGTAAATACTTTTTTGTTGATATATCAAGTTCTAATAATTTATGTTAGCAGCTGATAAAAAGAGTATCAAAGTGCAAGGCACTAATCAGCTTCCAGAGAAACTTGTCTGAAGTTCTTGACATCTTCAAGAATATGCCATCCCCATGTGGAGCCACTGTTAGCCACCTATAAAAATTTGTCATGTCAAATGGTGGCTAAATCTTTCTAGCCTTCAAGAAAGAATTCATGTCCAAATTGTGAGTTCTTGAAGTCTTATGATGTCCTTGGTATTAATCTTCACTGTTGTTTTACTATTTAGCCCTCAATCCTGCTATGTACCAAGAGAAAGACTACTCAAAGAGCTTCCATTTTCCATCATTTCATTCCTCCATTTTCACCCATTTTTCTCTTTCACAAATCCCTCTGTAAGCCTTCATCTAACCTTCAAAATCATCAAATTCTCCTTTAAAAAGCCTTGTGAAATCCCTTTATAAGGTTTAAAACCCCATCTTTACCTCTATAGAAACCTCTAAATTTCTCTACAAACCCTTCAAAAATCCTAAAAACCTTCATTTTTCTATAAAGGCCTTAAGCCCCAGCCCCTTTTCCGCATATGACCCGCGCTGCCACTAGGCACGAAGCGCTCATCGCATCGCAGGTATTAATCACATTGCAAGTACTCATCGCATCGCAAAAACACATTTTACTTGTTTTTTATGGTTATTTTCCTCCTGCCGATGTGATCTCATGATCAATTCTCCACCGTTGATCTGATTTGCTACGCCTAGATCTAACGGCCCATATTTCTCCTCGTTCCAAAACCCATCATTCCTCCTTTTTCTTCTTCGCTAAATCTCCCCCGTCGATCTAGTTTTTAGATCAATGGCTCTCACTCCATCACAAATCGACAATCACATTTTCCCTTTTTTCCTTTCCTTTCCCTCCTCCGATGTCGATCCCCTGATTTAATCTCAGCCATCGAATCCACAAGAACTAATGGCTAAGATTCAATCGTGCTCCACCAATAGCCCTCCGACATCACACCCGCCGATTAAATCTCCACTGTTGATCTCTCATACCGATCCGACAGCCATCGCTTAATCGCACATCGCAAATTCTAACACCCCAGTGCTTTGGCTTCTTTCCTTTTCTTTGATGTGATATAATCCCAGCTGTTCATTCCACCAGATCCGACGGTTCGCGCTTCATCGCATCCCACTCATCCATGACACGATCCTTCGCCATCCCAACTTCCGATTAAATCTCCACCATTTATCTCTCTTAGATTGAACGGTCTGCGCTCAATCGCATCGACACATTACATCAACACTTTTCCCTTTCCTCCCGCCAATGCGATTTTGCATTGAAATCTCCACCGTTGATCTTCTCAAATCTGATGGCCCAAAATGCTTCTATTTTTTTTAAACCCCGCCCTTCTATTTCTCCCCCATTGATGGATCTCAGCTGTCGATCCTCATGATCCGATAGCTCCCATTGATCCTTCCTGCCTCTCTTATAAAACCTCTCTTCCTAAGTAAAAACCTTCTCAAACCCTTATTTTCCTTTATTTTTCCATTTCCCTGATGTTATGATCTAAACAAATCTAGACCGTTGATCTCTACAAATCAACGGCCATCGGGCCGCATACATCCTCTGCACAACTCTTCATTGATCGCACTTAACCCACACCTTTTGATCTGCTGCCCCTCATCCGACGTCTTAAACTCCATATTGCGTAATTTTTTCCCCCAAGGGTTAATGTTTAAAAATTTCACGATATGGGAATTTTTTCGAATCCACGTGGTGATCACTAAATGGAATCACGCTCCAAAAGGTAATACCACCTCCCCCCCATTTCACCACGTGAAAACCATTCCCAGTTTTTTGCCATACTTCCTACCCTCCATAACGTTTCCGTTGGCGTTTTTTCCCAGCCGTTGATCTCTAAGATTGAAATTTCGCCCCCATCCATTCTCCATTCATTATATCTTCCAAATGACTCCATCTAAAGGTCCCCACCGTTGATTGCTATAATATAATGGCCCACGTTATATCGTGACCCGATTCTTTTGCCTTATCCATTCTTCCAAACAATTTCATCGAACGATCTCAGTCGTTGATTGTTCTAATCCAATGGCTCCTGTTCTCTGTCACGCCCAAACTCCTTTCTCACCTGGTAAGTTGTTCTGCCAGGATTTTCCTCCCTTTTTTTCACTGCTTCCACATTTTTTCTTCACTGCTCCTCCACCCTCATGAGCCCCTGAAGCAGTCTTAACCAAATTTCGCAAGATTTTATAATGAGTTTGTGTGTTTTTCAGGGTTCATAATAATGGTTGTTCTGTGTTTTTCCACAGTCAAAGACAGGTGGCAAAAAAATTGGGAGTGACGATTATGTGCCTTAATCCAATGAAGAAAAGGATCTGCAGGGTATGAAATCCAAGTTTAAAACATCTGGATCAAGATCCATGGTTTAACAGAAGCCCTCCAATAGCAGAAAGCCACCTGTGTAAAGAAGCCAAAAAAAGTGTATCAGTAATGAAGAGTCAATGTTAATGGGTGATTAAAGCCAAAGCCCGAAGATCAAGTTTTAATCCATAGATCAAAGGATAAAGACAGTGTTAAAAAACAAAGGCCTGAAGACACAGATCAAAGCTTAAACAACCCTAAACACAGAGTAAAGACAAATTAAAAGTGTTTTAAGGTTAAACAAAAGAGTGATATCAGTCGAAGGAAGCCTCCACTGCCACATCAAAGGCGAAAATATCCTTTCAACTACCAAAGTGCCACCTATAACTTCAATTAATCAAAACAAGGCATAGTTATTTCTTTAGTCAGTGATATTTTGTTTAAAGCAGCCAGAGTTAGTGCCATCTTGCCTAAAGAGTTTTAAAGTCAAAAAAACTTGCTAAGTGGCTAAATACTTAATGAAAACCAATTAATACAGAGAAAATATCAGAAAACTTCTCTGTTGAGCCCCTCAAAGTCCGAGAAGCACAAAATTTGCATTAATTGAACAATTAGACCCTTCTTACACTCCACCTCCTCATTTTTCTACAAATACTACTGTAGAAGATTGTATAGAGGTTGGTCTCTAGATATCTGTTGCATGTAAATAGTTTTCTGAAACTGTTGTAGCCCTGTTTGTAATTGAAGATACATAAGCTGAGATGAGAAGTTTGAAGCTGTAGAAACCTACTGGACTTGATGAGTATAACTGGTTTGAACATCAAATACAAATAGCTGATTTATAGGATCCTGGTCTATGTCAATGGTGATGTGTTTCTCACTGTAATTGTTATTTTTATTTATGTTTCCATTATGTCCACTTTTCTCTGATAAAGAACATCAAATATAGAGCTAGGATTAATATTAAAAGTACCCTACTCTTACTGATAAGCTTTATCTTTATGTCTTCCTCCAATTGTGTATTTAAGAATGATTTAATATAGTCCAAGCAGTCAAGGAATTTTGGTGAGCCCATGTCTTACTGTCTAAACTTTAAACATTGTTCTTGAATGATATTTTCATTACATGCTAAGTAGAGTTGGACTAGGAAATTTTATGGTTTTCCCTGTCTTCTAGTTCTTTCTCCAAAATTTGTTTGAAAGTTGCCCTTAAGAGTATGTTAAAAGTAGGCTAGTTTGAAAGTACTTACCTGATCTTAGAGTACTTTTTATGTTTATCATGAATGCTTTTCGTTTGAATACACTGAAATCAGGCTAAGTTACAAGTCTTTATTTGATCTTAATCTATTCTAAGTGTTTTAATGTTTTCTATTGAAGGTACATCAAAAGAAGGATAGTTTCAAAGTACTTACCTGATCTTAGATTACTTTTGTGTCTTTTCTTAAGTGCATGCCAAAAGTAGGATAGTTTCAAAGTACTTACTTGATCTTAGGTTGCTCTTTTTTTCTTCATCTGTTTGATTTCCCTCACTCCATTTCTTATTGTTTCATTGCATAAAATAAATTTGAAGAGATCCTTTGACGTAGATGACTTGCCCCATGGACCACTCTTGAACCTTGATGTTTCAATTAAATCCTCTTATGACTCCATATCCCACTGGATTAAGGCTGTGCCTTGCCTATCTTATTAGCTGAACCATTCTTCTATCTATTTACACCTTCACCCTTCATATAGAGTTCCTTCATCTTCATTATATCCTTGCCCACCCAAAAAAAAACAAAACCCTTGTTCTTAATAACTAGCCTAATATCACACTAAAAACCTTAAAAGATAAATAAATCTTTGCACTTATAGAGAGATCCCTCTTTGGATTCAGGAGGGCTAGATCCTAGAATCACAAAGTGGTTTTTGATCTAGTCTCTATAGCATTCAGTCTTGTCACTCTGCTAAATCACAGAGACCTAACAGATAGGACACATGATCTAGAGCTGAGAAAAAACTATGGTTGAGTTATGATCTAGAGCTGAGAAAAAACTATGGTTGAGTTACTTATCCTAGAAGCCCTGCTTGGAACAAACACTCTGGAGCCTTGGACATCTTAGATAAATACCAATCTGGTGATGGTGGTGATGGTGGTGATGTCCGACTATGAGGTGGAATCACTAGTTTAGGGTTAAGGTAGTTTTTCCTATTTAATCCTTAGTTGGTTTTGATGGATTTTGTTTATGGTATCTTACATTAATTATTGGAATATGGAACACGAGAGACTGGTTGAAGATATATTTGTGTCAACCATGTCTATGGTCATGTGGAACGTGGAAGTTGCAGACTTGGTTGCAATTTTCTTATGGAAATAAGAGCTCTTTTCCTCTTGTATTGATGGGTAAATATGATTTTTATTTTTTGGCTTGTATGGTTATTATGTGCTTGTAATTTTTGTTTATTATATGTTGGTTATGAATTATTTTTATGATGGTCATGAAGTATGGCTCTCATCATGTTTTTATCCGTAATTGAAAGAAAAAATTATCTATTCATAAATAGATGATAATGCAGTTAATGTGATGAAGAAACAATTCTTCTTAGTGATTCTCAAATAAGTATGAGACCCTTATGCTCAGATATGTTATTTCAACCTATACATTACATATTTTTTATATCTTTCACGAAATTAATGTCATGGCTAGTCAGGGTCCACGCAAGTCCTTGTTCAAGTGTTTGCTTGTGCATCATTATTTTGAAATTATATTTCATTTCTTAACTTTTCATTGAGTTTTGGGCAGTGACCTAGGCTCTCGGCCTTAAAAATTTGGCTCAAATTGTGAGGACATTGGCACAAGTATGTGGGAAAAATTCTATGGAAAAAGACATGCATATGTTGTGGGAGCGTCAAGAGCCTACCAGACACACCCATGCCTATATTTTTGGAGTGTTTGAGGGTTCAAAGGTAAAAAATATCAATGGAACCCGAGGGCTATATACCTTAGTGGTTGTGTTTGCTCCTGGGAGTTTTGTTGCTGATGTGGAAGGTTTGTTCGATGTGTTTCCATCAATTACACTTTCTTAAGGTAACCTAGGAAGTTGAATAAGATCATGATAACTCTTAGTCACATGTTTACCCATGTTAGTTGCTTACTTGGGTAGATGTGTGAAGAGGGTATTATAGTTAATATGTTCATTAGGAAGTCTTAGAGATAATTGCATATTTTTGCCTATATTATTTATTTTTGTATAATATTGTGAGAATATTGGGCAGATTATGAAGATTTGCAAGAGGATAAAATATAGGGACTTGCTCCCTACTACAACAGGATCAATAATGTATAATAAATGAACAAAATATCCTTAAATTAATGATTTTTTTTTTTAATTTCTAGTGATTGAAAAAATCTATGAATGTGTTCTGTTAAACACCATGTTGAAGCACACACATGGTGTATGAGAAGAAGAACACACACACACAAGAGACTCAATACACAATGAAGGATAAGCGTGAGGCTTTTTTCTTCATTTTCCATTATACAAAGATGTACATTTATAGTACAATGGTGTGACTCTTGGTTTCGCATTCCAAGGTCACTTGGACTCCATTGTGACTTTTTGCATTCCACACCTACCCATGTAGGATTAGGTGTTCCAACATCCCCCCTTAATCCGAAGGGGTATGTGTGAGTCCAAGAAAAGAGTTGTAATACAAATCTGCAAAGTATGCATGGCAGCACTTGGGCTGAATCAACTCTCTGAAATGTTGGAAAAAAGATGTGGCTTTAGGATGACCACAAACACTGGAACGCAATACTTGTTGCAGTTCCCGAAACTCTTCCAAAACTGGCAAGAAGCTGAAGGCTTCTGCTAGAGGAATTGTCCCTCATAAAAAAGGGAGACCTTCGACCTAAAAGAAGGGAGGTCTACTACCTGTGGTGGTTTTAGGTTGTCCACCAACCAAAGATGATGGTTTTAGGTTATCCACCAACTGAAAATGATGGTTTTAGGTTATCCACCAACCAAAGATGATGGCTTTAGGTTATCCAACAACCGAAAATGATGGTTTTAGGTTATCCACCAACCCAGATGATGGTTGAAGGTGTTGTCCATCAAAACTCAAAAGGCATGCTCATGGGCATCCGTGTCCTCGGCTACATCTCTCGACTCGGAATGACGAATTGTGGCTCATGCTCGCTTGAACTGCTGGCTACAACTCTGAACATGGAATGAGAGATTGTGGCTCAGGCTCGCTTGATCTGTCGTCGAAGCTTGTACATGACCACCATTTTCCCCCCTGTCAGGGACAAGGTGAGATGATGGCGAAAACTCAACTGCAAGTTTGTTCAACATCCGTGAACAAGTTCTAACATGTGTCGTAAACATCTTCTTGGTCGTCGATGTTCATTGCTTGCCATCCATCTCAGATGAACTTGGCCCCCGTGTGAGGCTTGTGTCCGGGCTATCTTATCCGAAGAATGAGTGTGCCGACCACAAGAGCCAGATGGATGAAGATCAAAACAATGATCTTTCATATGGCCAACTCGATCAAGAAAATGGAATTTCTCAACTGTGATTGTTGCTCTCCATGATCCGGAACAACCGCAGTGAACCGGCTGCGTGACTCAGAATCCAGACCAAATACATTGGTTTGGTGTAGTCTGGAATATGAAAGGTCACATCCTTGTCATATCCAAGACCAGTTCGGTGCTTGTTGTGGACAAGCTCTTCCCAAGTTCTGATGATGGGCTTAGGAAGTGCAGGCTGAGTGGTTGCATCTGCATGTACATCTGCTCTAGTACAAGGAACTGAATGTGGATCAACTACAACTTTACTGACATGCTGCTGATGGGAGTCCTTCTCAATATTCTGAACAGAAATAGGTTCAGAATGGTGACTCTTTTGCTGGAGTTCGTCTTGTTGGAGCTGAGATTCCAACTGCAAAAACTCAATATTTTCTCGTGCATCTTGCAAACAACTGTGAATTTTACAAAGAGCATCCTTGCTCATTTTTATCATGTCATCAACATTTGAATGAATGAGGTCACTCAAAAACACTAATGCCTCATTGATTTTAGCCATTTCAACAACTTAGGCTCAAAAATGAAAGGGCGTCGACTACAACCGAAAATGCACCCGTTTACAATGTCATGCAACAAGAAATACAATTGACTCAAAAGAATTTCCAACAATGGAAATCTCAAGTACAAAATCTGCTCCTCAAATGATGGAGGGCAATCAACAATGACTTACATCAACAACTCAAATACTGATTGCAACTATGAAGAAGCAATGTCTACTCACAGTACAATGTCAATGCAATACAATATTTCTGCAAAAAAGTGCAGCAAAAACAACATGCTAGTGGCCTTTAAGGCAGCTGAAATTTCCTTCAAAAGAGTTGTTTTCAATGATGGCAAAATTGTCTTCAAATGTAAAATTCTTCAAAAAAATCACCCTCTTGTCAATGCCACAAATCATAGAATGTAAATCTGCAATGTATTCAATCCATTTGCTCCTCATATGCCATTTTCCATTTTTCTGCTGTTCATATTCTCTCTTTCCTCTCTCTCTCTGCTGGTTTTTTATTTTTTAATTAAAAATTAAAAAAAATTTAAATAGGGAGGGAATTTAATAAATTAAAAAGAGATGGGGAATGGGAAAACTAAGGGAAATGTTAAAAAAAGGGTTATTAAAAAAGGGAAGGAATTAACATGAGAGGGATATTTATATGGGAAAGGGAATTATTAAAAATGGAAAGGGGAATTAAATTAATGGAGGAGAGATATTATGTGGAGGGGGGTTATTAAAAGGGAAAGGGAATTATTATTTATTTATTTTAAAAATGAAATTATAAAATGAGTGGGAGGGGGTGGTTTAAAGAAATGAACGAAAGTAAAAAGGGAAGGGGGATTAATGGATAAGGGGATTAATGGGGGGTGGGGTTGCGTTATGAGGGAAGGAGATTAAATAAAACACAACACAGAATGGGATGGGTGGGTATAGCAGCCATGAGGAATGCGTATTATATGTGGAAGGGGAAGTGTATTAAAACGTTAAAAAATATAAAAACGAATTTAAAAGGGGAGGCGTTGCAGATAGGAGATGTGAGAAGCGTTGAGCGGAGGTTGTGTGAGGGGGTGGGCGTAGAAGATTGGGATGTGAGAGGAGGCTGCGGGTGTGAGATGCAGGGGGAGAGCGTATAGCAGAGAGGCATAGCCGTGGAGCCGTGGAGAGAGCATTGTGAGGGGGTGGGTATTGCAATTAGGGGAGAGCGATGGGAAGTAGAAGGGGCGTGGGAATGCAGATAAGAGAGAGCGCTAGGGATGTGTAGTGGAAAGGCCATGAGGTAATGGAGAGGGGGAGGCTATGGGCTGTGTGTATGGCATGTAATGGGGACGGTAGGGAGAGCTGTAGGGTGGGATGTATGCAGGGAATGTATTGGGGGCCAAAAGGCCTGGAATGCAAAGGAATTTTATTTATTTATTTTTATTTTATTTTTATTTTTATTTTTTAATGTTAAACAGCAGAGAATAGAGAGCAGAGTTTTTTTTTTTTTTCTTCCAGCAGCAGAGGAGCAAAACTGAGACTCTAGACTTTAAAGCAGCAGCAGGAAATTTCTTCAGAAATGCAGGATTTCAAGTAGTAATACACCGCAGAAAAATTTGCAGAGATTGCCAATAAAACTTCGAAATTTTTGCAGGAAAATGGACTTTAAAAATGTAGAATTCTTCATAAAATTTTAGCAGTAAAACCCAGAAATTTTCTCAATAGCCCGGCAGCAGAAAAACTCAAAATTCTTTTCCATTAAAAAACCAGAAACTTCTACTTCAGAAACCCTCTTTAAATAGAGTTTTCCAGCAACTCTTCAATGCAGAAATTAATAGAAATTGCAGGAAAAATGAGAATGAAAACCTTCAGATGGGCAGTGCTGCCTTTCCTTCAAAACCAATTTCTGAATGCTTCTTCTTCTTCAAAGTAGATTTCTGAATGCTGCAGAATCACTGAAAGCTGCTCCTCTTCAAAACACCTCTGAATGGGGAAAAAACTCTGTTGCAGAAACTCTCTAAATGCTGCAAAAATGTCAAGAATTTTGCAGATATGCACAGGCCATACACACAAATGGCTCACTCAAATTGAAGCAAGGCCAGCAATCGCCCGCTCTGATACCATGTTAAACACCATGTTGAAGCACACACATGGTGTATGAGAAGAAGAACACACACACACAAGAGACTCAATACACAATGAAGGATAAGCGCGAGGCTTTTTTCTTCATTTTCCATTATACAAAGATGTACATTTATAGTACAATGGTGTAACTCTTGGTTTCACATTCCAAGGTCACTTGGACTCCATTGTGACTTTTTGCATTCCACACCTACCCATGTAGGATTAGGTGTTCCAACATGTTCCATGTCATTTAATGCAAATTCTTAGTGTTGGGAACCAAATCCACTATTTAAGGGATTTTGGAGGGGAAAATTTTCTCCTTTCAAGGATAATTATTCTCCATCAGTTTTTATAAGTATCAATTCTAAATTTCCTTTAAGGGCATGTATTTTCTAGTCTTCTTGTTGAGAAACATTTTTCTTTATCAATTAGACTTGCATGTCTGGCAGGCATGTACTTGGATTTATTCAAATAATAAAGTTTTGTGCCATTTTTAGCTTCTAATGCTTGGTATGTTTCATATGAATTTGAGTATCATTGGGCTTGGACATCTTAGTAGCCTCAGATCCATTTTTTATTAAAAAGAAAATTCTTCTTTTTACTTCTTATTCACATGCATCTCTTATTCTTATTTTTCTTATTTATGCATTTATATTGATGCTTATTTTATTGTAGGATTGGGTTAAATGATGTAAGTAAGTTATTTTTCAGGTAATTCATAGAGTCATAATAATTATTAATCCTTATAAAATATTTGAAAAGTCATATTTATCATTAGGCTACTTGGATTTGTCTACTAGTTCACAAATCTGGAATTTATGGAACTCCCTTGTAGGAAAATAGTAGTAATTTTATGATATTTTTTAGAACACGTTTATGAGTTTCATTTGAGTTTATTCCACTTGTATCAGGTCATAAAAATATTGAATATAAAAAAACAAATCACCCCATATCATTTTCACTCGGTTATGTTAGGCAATTGGTAGGTTAACTAGCTCAATAGTTCTTGAATTTCCATTTTTTAGAGTAGTAATTTTCTACTATTTTTTAGCACATGTTAATAGGGGTATTCTGGAGTGATTCCACTTGGAATAGAATCCTAAGAAATCCTAATTAATCAATAAAAATTTCCATCCAATTTAAATTTGATTTACTTTCAAATTTAACAATATTCTCGCTCTTGTAGCAAAAAATGGCCTCATGTAGCCCCTCCTGTAATACGTGTAAACTTGCCTAGATATGTTCAAAGAGATATTTTTTGTCCCTTATGCTTGAATAATGAACCCTAGGCTCTAAATCCATGATTTAGGAATAATAAAAACCACTTATGACATTCCTTTTTACAAAGTATATTAGTATTATTTCTTTGAATTGATGCTCTTAGGATTTCAATTAAAAATTGTTTTTCTTGCATAGGATTAGTTTCTTTCAAAGAAAATTTTCGCATTATGAAATTATACTAATGACTCACATTTTTTCAAGCAGAACATGGTTTTAATTCTGTAATATAAAATTACTTTTGATTCCTACAAATAGCATAACATTTACCTTCTTGCAATCAGTATTAGTGTTTACATTTGAACAAGTAGCATTTCCATTTCTTGCAAATAGACTAACATTTCCATTTCTCTAATTAGTTTATGATGTGATTTCATTACATTCACTCCATTACATAAGATCAATGAAATAAATACATTCTTTTTTTCACATATAGTGTCGATACCTCTTAAGTTTGTACGGACCCTAGGTTGATAATTTAAGTTGGTAGCCTTGGGAGTTCTAGCATTATTATTATAATACTAGGGCCCATAAATAGTACTATAAGGACCTAACATTTTACTATTGATCTCATTCCTAGTATTATTTTTTGTGAAGACAATACCCTCCATGGAAAAAGGTGATATCTCTAGCTGTAGAGTGGTTCTAGTGACTTATGAGACTAGCTAATGAACATTTTCTTCATTAACATTCAAAATAGGATGAGAAAGGGAAAATGACCTACCTCTTCCTGATGTTATGCTCAAATATTTGGTGAAGGCCTTAATCCACAATACTTCAGCCTCAATCCTTGCTCGTAGTGGCATTTGAATACCTTCAGGTGATCAAGAGACAAAAAAAAACGTGATCCAATACAAAGCATACATTGAACATCAATTACCTAACATATCAAGGAGAATTAGGCTACCTGTATGAATATTCAAACAAATATAGAAGGTGAAACACTAGATGTATTATTGATAATATAAAAGAGGAAGCTTACAACACGGCCTTAGTGTTGGATTCCTCCCTTTGATACAATATGATTCCAAATCGAGCCTCTTCAAGAAATCCTTCTCCTGAATGGAAACATAGGCATCAACACAACATATGAATATGAAGCATTAATGATCAAAACAGCCCAACAATGACCAAATAGTAGTGGAGGGATGTGGATCAATTAATAGGAATGGAGAGGGAGTTATGAGCCCATGAAAGAAGGAGGAAGGTCCACTTTTCAAGGGATAATCCCCTGTATATAAGATTAAAATTTCCAAATGAGAGAGCTCAACCCTATCTCCATCGAACAATATCCAAATCATCATCCCAGAAACTTCTAGAGGTCAAAGATTTTCCTCCATTTGAGGAAACACTGCTATAAAGGGTTCAACGTAGTTTTTTTAGTCAGAAGAGCATTGTTAGTGCTATGCTTGAACGAGTATCCTTCCATCACCATTCTTAGACAACTGCAGAAAAGAGTTGACCTAGAAATCTAAGGTTTGAGATAAGCTTCTTCAGAAATTATTCAAGGAAACTTTTTTCAGTCTTGAAAGGATATATTAATGTATTTTTTTAGGTGAACATACTGCACGGGATTATTCACAGGGAACTTCAGGATTGAGGATATAAAGTGAGAAAGGTGAAAAATTACATTGTAACAGATTCCCGCTAAATCATGAATGCATAACAGGGAGCGATGGATAAAATTCTTCACGAACCAAGGCAAGGAATCGAAAACCCACCAGGAAAAACCTGCCAAATAAAAAAAATTACAATATATGACGTCTCTAATATGAATATGCATAATAAAATTTCTTTCCATAGGAATAAAACAATACATGAACCCAGGACATGGTCACAACCATCCGTCTGGAAGAGATCATGGAAATGGATCCACGGTATGGTTGCATCCATCCATATAGAAATTATCATGTGTAAAATCGTGAATACTCAATTACTCCACACAACCTAGATAAATAGCAAATGTGGTCTAGGGTCTTCGTTGCAAGCTAAATCCACCTAATGTATGAATCTAACCATGTGAATAAATGTGTTGATGTTGAACATGGTAGAAACCACCTGATTACTAGTCAATGATAAAAATAATTAATAGGCACGAGAGAGAACACCATTAATGAAAATGGCCCTCAATTGTAAATAATCAATGATTCCACATAGTCTGGATAAATAAAAAATTATATCTAGAGTATTTTTTGCAATCTCAATCCACCCAATTCATTAATCTAACCATGTGAATAAATGCGTTGATGTCGAACATGGTAGAAAGCACCTGATTACCGATCAATGATAAAAATATTTAATAGGAATGAGAGAGACCAACAATAATGAAAATGGCGCTCAAGGTACAACAACACAATATAAAAGCATGAGTAAAATTGTTGAAGTAAAACATTGTAGAATCATCTGATCAAAGGACAATGAGGTGAGCATGTCGTTGAACATGAAGAAATTTCCATTGAGGCATGCAAGCTCCAAGGTATTCAAAAGGAGTTTCTAATTCATATTCCTGGATAATGAGTTGAATTCGACAACAAATGATCCATCAAAGGAGGGGCATAATTATTCCAACATCATTGACAGGAAAAAAATCATTTCTCAAGATAATAGGATTGATTAAGGATTTTTTCAAAGAGGATCATATAAGAAGAGGACGTTTGGCTTTGACATAGAGGAATTATATTGAAAATATCGACGACATGACTCGAGAGTGTGGAAACATTTGAATAGAATGAGATAAGAGATCATGATGAAAGAAATGGTGATTGAATGAGAGGCAAATGGATTTCACAAACCTAGGAATTCAAGTCACGAATAAAGGATATCCCCAACCTGACACAAAATTTAGATGAGTGTCATGTCAAGAGCGACAAGTTTCCTAATACAGAGGATGTTCAACTTTAAATTTTCCCCTGTTATTGCTAACAAGTGGCTCTTTATTTTTTATAGGCAGTGTGAAGAGGATAACATATGATGAGCGTGTAAATTCATTCTTCGAATGAATTGATCCTCGTAGTTTTAATGAGGCCTAGGAAGGAGGAACTCGATCTCATCATGGTGACAAGTCTTTCACCATTTAATTTTTCATGAGTCCGATGGAAGGGTAACTCACTACATTTTTCATGTTTAGGGAGTTTGAAAAATAAATGGAAAATAAAAATTTGTTATGTCCCTTTTCGTAAATAATCCATCGAATCTGAAAATGTATTAAACAATAAATGAGAAAACCTCTTAACCATGTTCGATCAAGGTATTCCTTTTTCGTAATTAGTTGATCTCAACCCTAAAAAGGGGCAAATGTATACTAATACCACATGAATTCATTTACTTTAATGATTTCAACATGGAAAGTACTCAATAATATTTTCATTTTCGAGAGTCAGAAAAAGGCTGAAAGATGACTCCAGAGGGGTTCCTTTTTTGTTTATTTTGAATGTTTGAAATAGAGATAAAATAAAACTTGTTGCATCAGTTAAATAATTTTTACCATTGTATTTGGAGTAAATTGGAGAAAAAAATTTTACCCCACTTTCTCTCAAACTTTAGATTAGTAGTGTAGCCGATCCAAGACACAGTTAAACAATCCTTCACCTACAGGTAAGAGCCCTAATTTTTACCTTCAATTTGATTGCATTCTTAGGAAATTTTGTTTACAAATTTTGGAGTTGGTGAGAGGATTTCAAAATTTTATTTCGCAGGTGATCAACGTGGGTTCGACCTATGAAACCCGTGTCGATTGCCTATAGCCCATTAGACTAGTGCGTCTTCAATGCATTTTCAATTCTAACAAGCACGCTAACTACTAAGAAAATTTTAAAACAAGAAATTTCTCCACTTTTACAAAGTCATTTCCAAATTTACTCCAATGAAAGCTCCTACAGTGTCATTTGAACATGTTTTGTAGGTGAATTTTGTGAATATGGTGATTGAATGGAAAGAGAGATATCAGAGGTAGAATACCACAAATCTCTCCAAGACTCAAATTGCATAGATGCACTAAGGAATCACAGATTGCTTAATTTTTTCCAGACATAAGGACTAAGATATTAGTTGGAGCTTTTAGAATATCTTATCGAGATATGGGATTTTGATCATCAAATTTTTGTTATTGGGGATCAAGAGCTTGAACTAGAGATTTCTGACCTATATCTCATCATAGGACTGTCCAGGAGAGGGGAGAGGATCCAACTCTTTGGAGCTCATACTGGAGGAGAGATGACTAACATTCTCATCCAGAGACAATTTCCAAGTGCTAGAAAGACTTCCAGTGGAAACGTGGATATCAAAAGTATCACCAATCTACCTTTGAGGTCGATTTTTCATTGTATGGCCCATGTAGCTGGGGCCCAAGCATTAAACAAGGCAGCTAACTCTCAGTTCCAATACATTGTAGACTGCCCTTCTCCCATAATGTTCAATTGGTGCTAGGGGATGTTGGACAACATGAAGAGCCAACTAACCATGTGCAAAATAGGACACCTGAAACAATTCAGATATGGATCGATCCTAGTCAATTTCTTCTTGGTGAGAGTGCCTTTGTTTCAGTATCAGTGGCTAGATTTGTACGATCCATCCCTGAGGTATCCTAGGCTACTGAGGTGGTGTGATATTATGCCTCGTCGGGGAGGGGGCCAATAGATATTTTCCCCGACATCAGTTTTTAGTTTTCTATGAAGTCAATTGATTGTGGTGGAGGACTACGCATATGTCGACAATGATTTTAGAGGAGAACCAAATATACCTCTTCTTCTAGGTGTACAGTGGTCAGATGCAGGTAAAAAATTGTTTCTGGATTTTTTACTTTTTAATTTTTTTGTTAAGTATTCATAGATTTGAATTTACGATTTTTTTCCAGATGTTGGACTGGAAAGACTAGCCGGTGTGTCTCAAATTTTTAGGAGAGTGGCACACCAAATCGAGGATGCTCCCTATGAAGAGGAGGAAGACCTAGTGATAGAGGTGGAGCATAATCTGGTAGGCCTAACTATAGGCATACCATAATACGAAAATTTTGACGATATCCTACTACGCTATTAGAGGCACACCATGGGGGTCGTAGGTCGACTACGTCATATACTCTGGCGAGTCATCCAATAAGTCACATGCTATCACGGGCATCACGTGGGTGGATATCATTTTTTAGTTTATTTTTGCACTGATGTAGGCTTGTAGAGCCATTGTGTCATGAAACACATTTTTTGATATTTTCGATGTAACAATATTTTACAGACTCGATATATATATATATATATATATATATATATATATATATATATATATATATATATATATATATAGCGAGAGAGAGAGAGAGAGAGAGAGAGAGAGAGTCTATAAAATATTTTTACATCAAAAATCTCAAAAAATATGTGTTTTGTTAGTCATCAATAAATTTTTACCATGGCAAATGATGACTAAAACAAATCTTGAGCCTTCAAGAGACTGTTTTTATAGAAAATTTCTCATTCTTGAAGCCTTCTGATGCTGCCTAAACTCAAAAAATAATCTTCACTATTGTTTCATTGAAAAAAATCCACCAAGAAACCATGCTCGTGTCCAAAGAGATTGTTTTTAGGCCATTTCCCATCATTTTATAAACCTGTTTGAAACATTGTTTTCCCTTATTTGTCCTTTATTTTTCTCTAAAAAATCTCCTTTTCTCCTTCTCATTTTCCCTTCATTATCCTAAAAAATCTTCAAAAATTCCTTTTAAACTCATAAAAAATCCTTTTTTTTAAACCATCCTATTTTTCCTATCGAAACCTCAAAAAACCCTTCCTTTTGCCTAAAAAGCGCCCTTTTTTATAACACAGGCTTTAAGCCCCTGAGGGCTTAAAAATCCAGCCCCTTATCCATTATATGACCTGCGCCCGTGACCTGGCGCTAAAATCCTAGCCACCAGCCCCTTTTTCTCCGCCTTAGGTCACCTTATCCCTCCATCAAACCCTGCCTTTCCTTAAGCCCCTTTCAGCTTAGCCCTCAGCTCTTTCTCCCTCATGTGACCAAGCCCTGCAATTGGGCACTTGAACCTTTCACTCTCAGCCTCTTTTCCCTTAGCCTTGGTTCTTCTTTCTCCATAGAACCTTTCCCTAGCACTGAGCTCTAAGCCCCGTCCCTTTATATATATTTCCCCATGCCTTACCCCTCCACAAACCCTTTCCCACCATTGATCTTCAAATATCAATGGCCCCCATGCCTAATCTCCTACCCTTCATCCTCCCGACTTATTTATATCTGTTCACCCCTACAATTAATCCCTGGCGTCAATCTATGAAATCCAACGGCCCTCCTTTATCCTGACATCCTATCCCGCCGAGGCCTACCTCCCACTACCCAGCCTCCTCTCCCAATCGTTTCTTTCCACCTGGCTCCCACTTAAACCCTCATCCATGCACCTTTCCCATCACGCTCTTCTCCCCACCGTTAGATCTGACCCTTCTCATCCAACGGTCAACATCTCATTTCGCATAACTTTTGTCGCCAGGGTTTAACGATCCAAAATCACGCGAGACCGCTGGTTTTGAAAAATCCACGTGTTCCATTTTGACTGGATCATGTTCCCTCCGAGAAAAACTATTTACCGCCTGGATGCCGCGAAAACCGCTGACAGTTTTCGCAAAACCGCTTTGCCTATTTTCGCGCCTATATTCAAATTCAACCCAGTTTTCACAGGTTTTATCCATAAAACCTCCTCCGCATGCCTTTTCCTCCTCTTCCTGCATATCCTGCTCCTCTACATATGCTCCTCCGCCTTCGCCAGCGTCCAAATAAATATTTTTTGACCTTGAAGGGTTTTTATAACATGTTTTGTGGTTTTTTACAAGTTATATGGCGGTTTTGGGGCTAAAAGCCCTCCTATAGTCCACAAAAGGATGGGGCCAGAAGGTGAAGACCTGCCTGGTCCAAAATGAAGCCAAATCACGAAGAAAAGGAGCTTCCAGGTTTCATTTCATGGTTGATCAGTGCTTTATGAGCATTGTTTATACCATCAAACCCTTCAACACACTGAAAGCCACCTATACATAACAAAGAAGAAAGAACAGTAAATATAGTGAAGCTTGGAGATAAAGGTTAAAGTCAAAAAGCTTGGAGACTAAATGACTTAACCAAATATTTAAAGATTAATACAGAGGATTAAAGGGAAAGTCAACGAATAATTAAAAGTTAAAAGGATTAATACATAACGTTGAAGGATTAAAAGTTTAATCCTACAATTTTAAGGTTAAAACATAGTTTAAAGGTAAATGCAGCTAGCAGAAAGGGTTTAAAGGCTCTGAAGATGATTATAAAGGCCCAAAAAGTAAATCAAGGATAAAAGGCCTTAAAACACAGTTTTATGATGAAATCAAGGAAAAATAGGCTTAAGGATAGCCTTCGATACATCAAAGGAGCAGTTATTCACTTGATAAGTCAAAAGTGACACCTTTCACTTAATTTATACCTCAAAAGACAAATAAACGGTTATTACACTAAAGAAAATATTATGAACTGTCAGAGCAGTTAATGTAAAGACATAAAAAGGCCTCAAACTCAATATTTTCAACTATTTCATCGTCACGAAGTAAAGACGGATTTATTACATAGAGAAATAGTTGAGAAACATTCCTACCTTATGCCTTGCATGGTTTTTAAGGATAGGAGTGCATTTAATATGTTATTAATGATAGTTTATGAACTGTAGATAACCTCCTCATTTGTAGCATAAATACTGCATTCGAACTCATTATATGTTGGGAATTTGATGACTCTTTTAAAGTAATACATAGCTCTGTTGAAGTTGAAAGAAATTTGATGTTCTGGAACCTGTGGATGTTTTGACCTGTTTGCAGATGGAGAAAGCTCTGTCATTAGATCCCTGAGCTTAGCTGTTGGTGAATTATTCTAAATTTTTGATGGTTTTCCTGTTTTCCATTCTATTTTCATCATTTTCTTGCTTACAGTAGAGTAAAAATTTTAGGCTAAGAAATGTCTCCTAGAAGCACCTTAGACCTGTTTACTCTTCACTGTCTTTATGTTTTCATCTGCTGAAGGCTTTATTAAGTAGTTTGACTACTTTTTTCAGCCCTTATGCTTGTTTATTTCCTAAATAGTTCAATACAATGGCCTCAAGAATTATTTATGGTTCTCCCTGCTACTTTCTACCACTTGAAAACTGTTTCTGAAGTCTCCGTTTAAAGTACCATTGTCCAAAGTCTGCCAAAGAGGTCTGTTTTTATCATACCCTTTGTACTTTCTCAAATAATTTTTTTGAAGGTATTTATAGCTATAATGACAAATATTTAGGAGTTCCCTCTTCTATGAATGTATTTATTTGTGAATCTTGAATGTTTTCTTATCCTTGAAAGTGAAATCTTTGATGAAATAGAGCGTTCCTCGACTCCTAGATTTCATTTTGAAAGTTTGTCTTGAAATTTTTATTTTATAAAGTGTGATTTGTAGAATTCAAGGTTAGCCCTGTCTATAAAATAATTCTTCATCTTCAAATGATGTTTTAAGTCCCTTTGTTGAGAAGTACATATAGTTAAGGATTCTTAACTTCCCTTAGTTCTACTTTTCATTCTAAACCCTTAATGTTCATTTCATTTCACCTGAAAAACTTTGTAGATCCAACAGCCAAGTTAGATTTTCCCTTTGATACCCCTAATTCATCTGAAAACTTGTTATAAACTTCTACTTGACTCCACTGCGCAATGACTTAGATATTTCCCCTCTTCTATCTATGCTTCCTAAATCATCATGTCCCACAAACAATCAAACAAAATCATGCTTAATAACTAGCCTAAAATCAACCTTTTTCAAGAAAAAACTTCATATCTTTGCAAACATATTGAGAGATCCCTATCTGAGACTAAGAGGGCTAGATCCTAGAGCTCTAAAGACTGGTTTATAAGTTTCCTTGTCATTTAGTATGCCAATCTAGTAAATCACAGCATACCAACATTCTGGCAATCACGGTGGGACATTTTTGAGTAAAATTCCCTAAACAAGACTCTTAGTATTCATTCAAGTGAACTATAGCTTCTTCAAGTACTACCAGCATAATGGTAATCATGATAGGATCTGTCTGAATCAGTGGCAATCTAATTAAAACTTAGAACTCTAAGATACCCTTATCAAACCTTGAATAAATCAGCTCATAAGCCATAGAGTAGACTCTGTTTGTTTCACCACCTTAACTAAGTGTTGAATCAGGTATAGGACAATCTCATAACTAGATAAGCATATAAAAACTCAGAAAAACCCAAAACATTTCAGATTGGTTTTCAAATAAACCATTGGTGGTGGACCATAAAACATTTTACTTTCAGAAAAGCTAAAAAAATCCACCTGGCGACTCCACTAGCCCCAGTAGGCCTATTACCTCACTAGTAGTCCATATTTCCTTGAAATTGTGTTAACCAACCTTGAGGAAGTTTGGAAACCTATTCCCCTATTATAGAAACCACTGTGAGAGGAAAAATATTGAAAAACAGTCCTAAAAACTTCAAACGTCTCTAAAATTTTGGAACTGAAATCTGGCTTCACATAGGATCAACACTAGATCCCATCCAGATCCTAACCCTCCTACCATAGTTAACAACTCGGAGAATATTTTGTGGCAAACTACTATATAAGGAAAACCAACTACTGATAGGACCATCCTAAGAACAATATTTGTCCCTAAAGATCTTAAAGTCTTAAAGTATCCTCACTTTGACTTACCTTACACAAAGAACCTATTCAGAAATAAGTTTGAAAGTGATTTAAACAAAACTGACTTTGAAGCCACAGATTTGCAACAGAGCTTTAGCAGAGAAGCTTCACCTTCTACTCCACCTGATTCTAAGCTTCTTCATCATTTCAACTCCATCCATAACAAATCTGCTCATCATCATTTTACTGGCCCAAGTGTTTCTTCTACCCCTATCCACACATCCACTATTCAAAACACTCCATTTCAACCCTTTTTCCCTCTTGTTAATCCACCTCTTGTAAATCCCCCATTATTTCCTATCATGGCAGCATGGTATGCTCCACTAGTGTTACCACAACCTCTGGTTCCCCTACCCAATGATTACCAATCCAAAATTCACCATTTCACTGGAAATAAGCCTACTACTGCCCAACGGCATGTAGATAAAATGAATGATGCCTTTGATTACATGGAAAAAGAAGAAGAGACCATTAAGATGAGAATTTTTGCTCAAAGTTTAGGATGAGAATCCAAGAAATGGTTTAACGGCTTAACTCCTCACAGCATAAATCATCTTCCTTCTTTATATCAAACATTCATAAATAAATGGGAAATTAGGAAGAACCCTCTCCAAATCCTTTCAAAATATACCAATCTCAATAGAAATAGTGGGTAAGGTGTCCAAGAATATTGCACTAGATTCAATAGTGTTTATAATTCACTTCCCCCAGAAATGAAACCTCCATTAGGCTTAGCCTTAGCTAAATTCCCAGAATGCTTTGATCCTAAAATGGCCTACCAAACTAATCAAAGGGCAGGGATTATCAAAAATCATGGATGAATCAAAATTCCAAGCACTAGATATAATATGGTTGATGTCTTAGAAGAAACAAAATAATTCACAGCTCCATTTATTGAAGAAAATTTTGTGAATTCACCTTGGTATGATGATATCATATATGTGCTACTTTCTTTGAATACCCCTCCTTCTCTGTCTAAAATTAAAGCTAGATTTTTGAAGAAAAAGGATTTAAATTAATGCATACTAGATGGGGTTTTATATTGGAAGAATGTTGTTGGAATATTAATTAAATGTTTGCTTGAGATTGATGCAGGAAAAATCATGCATGAGGTGCATGAGAGAGAATGTGGACGACATCTATACTAGAAGACTACAACAAATAAAATCCTCAGATCTGGTTACTATTGGCCCACCCTTTTCCCAAATACTTAGTAACTTTTCATGTCTTGCCATAAGTGTCAAATTTTTGATGGCACGAGAAAAATCCTACCTTTACCCTTACATCTAATCAATGTTGAGGCTCCTTTCCAACAATGGGGCTTGGACTTCATTGGGGAAATTCACCTATCTTCATCAACCCAACATAAGTGGATCCTCACTGCCACTGGTTATTATACCAAGTGGATAGAAGCCATACCTTCTAGGAATGCTACTGACTTTGTCATTATCAAGTTCCTTGAAACTAATATAGTATCCAGATTTGGTTGCCCTAGAAAAATTATCACAGATAATGCTGCTGCCTTCATGTCTAAAATAATGGTTACCTTCTGCCATAAGTATCATATTAATTTGGGTCATTCCAATACCTACTATACTATCAAAAAAATGTTGGAATAGAATCAGAAATCATGGAATTGTAAGCTTATTTATCCTTTATGGGCTGATAGATTAACCACCAAAAATTCAATAAATATGTCCCCCTATGGATGTAGTCTTCCCAACCTCTTTAGGAGTTCTAGTCATGAAACTCCTGCAAGAAATAAAAAATGAAGAGAATGATATGCAAAGAAAGATAAATCAGACCATCCATTTACAATAGTCTAGTGAGGAAGTATATAAGAGAACACAAACAGTCCAAGAATGCATCAAGAATATTTTTGACAAAATGACTAAAGAAAATGATTTCCAAGTTGGAAATGTAGTTCTAAAGTGGGATTCTAGAAGGGAGGAAAAGGGAAAAAATGGAAAATTTGAAAATCTGTGGAAAGGTCCCTACATTATTCATTCTATCAGGGATCATAATGCATTCCTTCTACAAGATCTGAAGGGAGAATATTTATTTGGAGGTCATGTCAATGGCAGGATGCTCAAGCACTATTTCTGCCAAGAGTCCTAAATTTCAAAGCTTTTATTTTTCACTCTATATAACATTTCTTCTCAAATTTGAAAAAAGAAAAAACACAAAAACAATAGAAAAAGAAAAGAGGGCAGATTCAAAAGAGGTACAGCCCCATACCCCAAAAAAGAGAATTTTCTAAAAGTGAGAAAATCTAAGTGCCACTGCTAATTAAGAAATGATATATTGTTCAGTATATAGCTTAAACATGTCTGAACATACTTTAAATTTACTATTGATAGGTTAGTGAATTAGATTTTCCAAACAATTTAATCATGGCTTATCAGTAGAGTAGATTAGGATAGAAGAAAAACGGTTCAAACATGCTCAAAATCTGAACCATGGATGAAAAGAAAATATGGCTCTAACATGACAAATTCTTGGGCCAAAAAAAGGGAGAAAGGCTAGTTCTAATATGCTAAAAAGTTGAACCAAGAAAAGAAGAAAAAGATAGCTCTAAATAGATCAAAACCATAGCTGGAAAAATAATCGAAGGAAGTTTATAATTTTCAGATCTTAAGCCTTCACATATTTTGTTTTATTTTTCTGCAAATAAAGTCTATGTGCAGTGTGTACATACAGCCATAGACACCATAGTAGATTAGATAGTCTAATCCTGATTTGACTATGTTTAAATTTCATGTTTTAGAAATAGAGAATAGAATTTGTCAAATAGCTTAATATTGACAGATAGTAGCTTAGGTAGAAAATTAATGAATTCAACTGCTTAATTTGAACTCATGGAAGAAACAAGGGTAGATTTAGATTAGTTTCCTGCTTTCAATAAAAGAATAAAATGTTGATGAAAAAGGTTTGCAAGTCCGAGAGCACCTTATGAAAACAAAAATGTTAGGAAAGTAGGCTGTGTAGGTACAATGTTTGGGAGAAATTTGTTTGCTGATATGAAAAACTGATCATCCTTTCTAAAGCAGCATGATTAGAGAAGAAAGGTTTTCAATGGATAAGGCACAGGTCTACATCCCAGAGATCAATCTCTGAAGTTCTTGACACCTCCAAGGAGCTGCCATCACCAAGTGCAGCCACTGTTAGCCATCAGTAATTTTTTATCATGGAAAATGATGGCTAAAACAAGTCTTGAGCCTTCAAGAGATTCTTTTCATAGAAAATTTGTCATTATTGAAGCCTTCTGATGCTGCCTAAACTCAAAAATTAATATTCACTGCTGTTTCATTGAAAAAAATCCACCAGGAAACCATGCTAATATCCAAAGAGATTGTTTTTAGGCCATTTCCCATCATTCTCTAAACCTGTTTCACTCATTGTTTGCCCTTATTTATCGTTCATTTTCCTCTGAAAACTCCCCCTTTTCTCCTTCTCATTTCCCTTCATTATCCTAAAAAATATTCAAAAATGCCTTTTAAACTCATAAAAAATTCTTTTTATTAAACCATCCTATTTTGCCTATCAAAACCTCAAAAAACCCTTATTTTCGCCTAAAAATCACCCTCTTTTATAACACAGGCTTTAAGACCTTGAGGGCTTAAAAATCTAGCCCCTTATCCATCATATGACACGCGCCCATGACCTGGCGCTAAAATCCTAGCCACTAGCCCCTTTATTCTCCGCCTCAGGTCACCTTATCCCTCCATCGGACCCTGCCCTTCCTTAAGCCTCTTGCGGCTTAGCCCTTAGCTCTTTCTCCGTAATGTGACCAAGCCCCGCAACCAGGCTCCTGAACCTTTCACTTTCAGCCTCTTTTCCCTTAGCCCTGGTTCTTCTTTCTCCCACAGAACCTTTCCCCAGCACCGAGCTCTAGGCCCTGTCCCTTTATATATATTTCCCCCTGCCTTACCCCTCCACGAACCCTTCCCCACCGTTGATCTTCAAAGATCAACAACCACCATGCCTTCCCTCCTACCCTTCATCCTACCAACTTATTTATATATGTTCACCCCTACAATTAATCCCTGTTGTCGATCTATGAAATCCAATGGTCCTCCTTTAACCCGACATCCAATCCCATCGGGGCCTACCTCCCACTACCCAGCCTCCTCTCCCAATCATTGCTTGCCACCTGGCTCCCACTTAAACCCTTGTTGATGCTCCTTTCCCATTGTGCTCTTCTCCCCACCATTGGATCTGACCCTTCTCATCCAACGGTCAACATCTCCTTTCGCATAACTTTTTCCATCGGGGTTTAACGATCCAAAATCACGCGAGACCATTGGTTTTGAAAAAGCCACATGTCCCCTTTTAACTGGATCGCATTCCCTCCGAGAAAAATTGTTTATTTCCTGGATGCTGCGCAAAAACTGCCGACAGTTTTTACAAAACCACTTTGCCTATTTTCGTGCCTATATTCAAATTCAACCTAGTTTTCACGGGTTTTCTCCATAAAACCTCCTCCGCATGCTTTTTCCTTCTCTGCCTGCATATCCCGTGCCTCTGCATATGCTTCTCCACCTCTTCCAACCTCCAAAGCAGTATTTTCTGACCCCATAGGGTTTTTATAACATGTTTTGTGGTTTGTTACAGGTTCTATGGTGGTTTTGGGGCCGAAAGCCGTCCTACAGTCCATAAAAGGACGGGGCTAGAAGGTGATGACCTTCGTGGTCCAAACTGAGGCCAAATCATGAAGAAAAGGAGCTACCAGGTTTCATTTCATGGTTGATCAGTGCTTTATGAGCATTATTTATACCATGAAACCCTTCAATGCATTGAAAGCCACCTATACATAGCAAAGAAGAAAGAACAATAAAGATAGTGACGCTTGAAGATAAAGGTTAAAGTCAAAAATCCTAGAGACTAAATGACTTAACCAAAGATTTAAATATTAATACAGAGGATTAAAGGGAAATTCAACGAATAATTAAAAGTTAAAGGGATTAATACATAATATTGAAGGATTGAAGGTTTAATCCTACATTTTTAAGGTTAAAACACAATTTAAAGGTAAATGCAGCGAGCAAAAAGGGTTTAAAGGCTCCAAAGATGATTATAAAGGCCCAAAAATTAAATCAAGGCTAAAAGGTCTTAAAACACAGTTTTATGATGAAATGAAGGCAAAATAGGCTTAAAGACAACCTCTGATACATCAAAGGAGAAGTTATTCACTTGATAAATCAAAAGTGACACTTTTCACATACTTTATACCTCAAAAGACAAATAAATAGTTATTACACTAAAGAAGATATTATGAACTGTCAGAGCAGTTAATGTAAAGACACAAAAAGTCCTCAAAGTCAATCTTTTCAACTGTTTCATCCTCAAGGAGTAAAGAAAGATTTATTACACAGAGAAGTAGTTGAGAAACATTCCTACCTTATGCCTTGCATGGTTTTTAAGGATAGGAGTGCATTTACTATGTCATTAATAAAAAAATTTGAACCCTAGATAGTTCCACCTCCTCATTTTCAGCATAAATACTGCATTCAAACTCATTGTATGTTGGGCATTTGATGAATCTTTTATAGTAATACATAGCTTTGTTGAAGTTGAATGAAAGTTGATGTTCTAGAACCTGTCGATATTTTGACCTGTTTGTGGATGGAGAAAGCTCTGTCATTGGATCCCTGAGCTTAGATTTTGGTGAAGTATTCTAAATTTTTGATGTTTTTCCTATTTTCCATTATGTTTTCATCATTTTCTTGCTTACAGTAGAGTAAAAATTTTAGGCTAAGAAATTTCTCCTAGAAGCACCTTAGACCTGTTTACTCTTCACTGTCTTTATGTTTTCATCTGTTGAAGGATTTATTAAGTAGTTTGACTGCTTTTATCAACCCTAATGGTTGTTTATTTCCTATATAGTTCAATAAAGTGGCCTCAAGAATGATTTATGGCTCTCCCTGCTACTTTTTTCCACTTGAAAATTGTTTCTGAAGTCTCCCTTTAAAGTACCAATGTCCAAAGTCTGCCAAAGAGGTCTGTTTTGATCATACCCTTTGTTCTTGCTCAAATAATTATTTTGAAGGTCTTTATAGCTGTAATCACAGATTTTTAGGAGTTCCCTCTTCTATGAATGTAGTTATTTGTGAATCTTGAATGTTTTCTTATCCTTGCAAGTGAAATCTTTGGTGAAATAGAGCATTCCTCGACTCCTAGATTTCATTTTGAAAGTTTGTCTTGAAATTGTTATGTGATGAAGTGTGATTTGTAGAATTCATGGTTAGCCCTGTCTATAAAATACTTCTTCATCTTCAAATGATGTTTCAATTCCCTTTGTTTAGAATTACAAATAATTAAGGATTATTAACTGCCCTTAGTTCTACTTTTCATTCTAAACCCTTAATGTTCATTTCATTTCACTTGAAAAACTTTTTATATCCAACAACCAAGTTAGATTTTCCCTCTGATACCCCTAACTCATCTAAAAACTTGTTACAAACTTCTACTTGAATCCATTGCCCAATAACTTAGAGATTTCCCCTCTTCTATCTATGCTGCCTAAATCATCATGTCCCACAAATAATCAAACAAACTCATGCTTAATAACTAGCCTAAAATAAACCCTTTTCAAGAAAATAAGTCATATCTTTGCAAACATATTGAGAGATCCCTCTCTGAGACTAGGAGGGATAGATCCTAGAGCTCTAAAGACTGGTTTATGATTTTCCTTGTCATTTAGTATGCCAATTTGCTAAATCACATGATACCAACATGTTTCATGACACAATGGCTCTACAAGCCTACATCAGTGCAAAAATAAACTAAAAACTGATATCTTCCCACATGATGCCCATGATATTATGTGACACAGAAGTTAGGCTATATCTGTGTTTGTGTGTGTGTGTGTGTGTGGGTATGTATGTGTGTGTGTGTTTCCTTCTACTACTAAGTGTTCTTATATCATGATGATGTGTTTTGTTTTTACATACGATAGAAATTTCAACCTAAAACATAATTTTCTAATGTATCTGCTAATGTATTCAAATTGCATGGAATGTGTTGATATGTGATGCAATCAAAACTCCTTTCCAATAATTGAACACATAAATACATGTGCAAAATCTGAGGGTTTCTCATTGAAAATTGACAATTTAATTGTAACAAAAAGAGTTGTGAGTCCATCTTGACATCCAAGTCTCTGATAGCAAGAGAAATGCCATCTAATAATAGTTCAATGACCGCACTATATTTAGAAATATTATTAGTTGTTTGGCCCAGAAAAATACCTTGTAAATTAACCAAATCCCCATCAGCAACAAATATTTTCCATGCTACAGAAGATAAGTTATGTGTCCTACAATAAGCACCATCAGCAAAACTGACATAGTTTGTCAATGAAATTTGAAAAACAAGTGGAACATGAGGTAAGTAGAGGAAACATGTCTGCAAATAAAACAATCACACCAAAAAATGTAAAAGTACACTAATGAATCCCACACTAATGTACAAAGTAGCATACTTAGAATTAGGCATATTATTTCTTCATATAGAGCCTGTTTCGAGGCTCAGACAATTGATTAACCTCGTAATTTACTAGCTCATAGGCACCTCTTTTTAATACTTGTTGAATAATGTAGGGCCCATGCCAGATCGGCTCGAGCTTCCCGACACCTAGCCTATCATGGGATTGATCATAAAGCAAGACCATGTCACCTTCATGTTTGGTCAATTTAGTGTGTCCTAAATTGCTACATTTAATTTGTCAATCCGGGATTCGTAAGCTGACGAAGTGTGGTGCACTATATGTGCAAGATAACCTATCTCTTACTTTTTTGTCGTTTTTGGATTTTTTGTGAAATTCTAAAAGACAAGTATGGGGACAAATATTCAAGACAACAATGTCTTTCTAATGATTTTCCAAACTTCTAAAGAATTTTAAAAAACACACAATGACAAAATTAATTCTTCAAAGAAAATGAAATTGCATCACTACTCTAGTCAAACAAACAATGAACTACTGATCATGAAACTCATTATTCTTGGTGCTGTTCAAACATAAAAGAAACTATGCTGAAAGAAATCCAAAAGTTGCAACAAAGTAAATCTAAATCAAATTACATCAACTTATCTTCTGATCCCTCATCATTAGTCCAGCTATGATTTTCGGAGGTAACCATAAACAACTTGAGTAACCTGATATCTAACTTGCAGAAAGTAAAATAATATCAAACTACACTTTCATAATTCAATCCCTCACCATCAGTCCAGCTGTGGCTTTCAGAGGTAACTGAAGATGTCATGAGAAATTTAATATTTCTAACTTGCAGAAAGTAAACTAATATCAAACTACACATTCATAATTCAATCCCTCACCATCAGTCCAGCTGTGGCTTTCGGAGGTAACTGAAGATGTCATGAGCAATTTAATATATCTAATTTGCAGAAAGTAAACTAATATCAAACTATACATTCATATTTCAATCCCTCACCATCAGTCCAGCTGTGGCTTTCGGAGGTAACTGAAAATGACATGAAAAATTTGATATATCTAAATCTAACTACTGAAACAAATGTGCAAGACTGAAATAAACAAAGCAGTACTGAAATTAAACAGAAACTAAGAAAAGTAAATTAGCAGCAGAACAATATTAATTCCATGTCATTAGTCAAAAATTTATGCAAATGCTCGGGCTGCCTATTTATAACCTCAAACAAGAACACTGATCAGTTAACAATAACATAAAACATGAAATATTATGGATAGAAGCAAGATGTAAAGCATGAAATATTATAAACAGAAATGAAGCATATATACCATGAAAGATGCAATGTATAAACATGTGAATGAATTATGGCACAATGAGCTTAAAGAAATAAAACAAGAACTATACAATAATGCAAAAAACCTCAGCGTGTGCAGGGGCCCTCTACACCAGCCTTGGCAACAATCTTCAAGTACGAATTACGCTTGGAAACAGAGTCTTCTTATATATTAAAATGCAGTCATAATAGAAAGGTGATATTACGGCACAGTGGCAACGTAATTACATTACAGAGCTATATGGAAGCTAATGGAGACTAATCTAATATGCGTATGCAAACGCATTATTTATAACAAAGGAAATATAACTAATTCCCTAAAGTTTGTGCTGATAGAGAACACGTAAACCATTACGTCCAGAGATCTAGGATCATGGCCGCGTTGAGGAGTAAATCTATGAAGAGTGGATGTTTGAATTCGGCTTATGGAGCCATGTACAGGTGTTGATTTGTCTCCCGCAATTCAGAAATGGCCATATAAATCTCCACGTGACGAGAAACAGAGTCCTGTCACCGTGGGACTCTACAGTTGACTTCCACTTGGCCACCTTTGACCGTAGCCTCCTTAGGTGAATTTGCTCGAGCCAATAGGACATGATCCATGTCCACATCATTTCTAACTTGCCCATGTGGCTCGTTTTACCTGAAGACACCTGTAACATAGAGTTTCACAAAATGGCTGCGGAAAGTTGCAGCAGCTGCGGAAAGTGGCAAGATTCCGCAGCTAAATGAGAAAAATCTAAATCAAACAACAGACACAAAAATATAGTTAAAAACCATTTTAGATGCTCTTTTGCAATTAATATACAATGATATTGACAACTTGGGAGGTTTAGGTGAATGAAAAAGGTCTAGGAAGATGTATAAGAACAATGTAGATTTGAGACTCAACACTTCATAGAAAACACAAGGAGTAACAGACTTATCATATTTTTCTTTCAGTGAGAAATCAAGGGTTATTGATATGTTCAAGATAAAGCAAACGTTCCTTGTTTGGTGAAGTACCAAGAAGTATTTTGATAGCTAGTCTCAGAGAAGGGATTTCACACTCAATCGAGAGTGTAGCTTTCAGACCATATACGAGCAGAAATGGTGTGAATCTACTAGCAGTCTTAGCAAAATTTCAGTAAGCTCACAGAGCTAAGAATAACATGAGGTGCAAGTCTATTTTACATCTCTGAATGGTTCATTAAAGCATTGCCACCAAATTTTTTTTTAACAACTTATACTTAGCCATTGGCCTGTGGATAATATGGAGTGGAGCTATAGTGGCGTAGCCCAAACTGATGTAATATTCCAAAATGGAAAGGACCGGAATATAGAACACAAAACTAGAAAATGCAATGATATATCAACACATAAAATGAGAGAAGATCATATAGCCTTCTTGTTAAATAATATAGAATTAAATTTGTACAAGATCTTGAGGAAAAAGACACTCAAGTTTGGCAAAACAAGCCTCTAGAATCCGAGTACCTGAAATATGAAGAAGAACTGCTATACAAGAATGTCGAAGGGTAAGAAAATGCATTTTATGTTTGTGTTTACTTCTGTTGTAAATGTAAACACATGGATCTACCGATGTGGTGCTCAGAAAATGTCGGGACTAGAGATCTAGTCTTTCTATCACTATTCCAAGAAAACCCAGGGAAGGTTTCCTGAAATACTCAAAATGAATAATATACAAAATGTGGCCCTAGGACTGAATAATTCTCTGTAACTAGAAAACTAGTGGGAGGTGGATTATCTTATATCACAATGGCTTATATCCCTCCTTTCAAGCTTCCCAGATAAAGGGTTGATCCCCTCACTGGAAAATAGGGTCAAGAACTTGGGTACTTGACCTTCCACAGCAACTGCACTATAAAATAACACATTTTCTGGAGGACACTGTGTTGTGGGTGAATTTTTCTACTTGGCCTAATTTTGGATGGTGGAATAAAGCTTTAATAAATTCCTTACTAGCCTCCTCGATGAAGGGTTGCTCCCTCCACTGGAAAACAAGCTCAGAAATTGGGTCTATCAACCCTCCAGTGTTGCTGCCCTACAAAACAACACAATCCTGAAGGATACTTCCCTATGAATGAAGGCTAAAGCTTGGCCTAAAGCTGGATAGTGTAAATGATTCTAAATGGACCTCTCCTGAGTAGGCACTCGAAGTCCCTCGATGATGATGGTGGGATTTCCGTTCGGAAATACCATTTTGCTAAACAACACAACATACTTAGCTAAATATCTAAATCATGCAACGAGTCATAAAAGACCAAAAAAATATCAATATTTTTAATGGCCTCTATGGTTGAAATCGTATTCCTTATATGCTTGGTGAGCTTCCTCACCCTGGGTCCCACTCATTAAAGAATCTACTCTCATGCATACACTCCCCCTTTATGGATGCATTTTCCTCCATTAATCCTCCATTACCTCCATAACAACATTGTTGATTTTCTCAACTTTGAACTTGTCCACATGCCTTAGCCCCTCTTCACACCTGAAGGTGCTTTATTCGGCTGATACAATGATCCACATTCACATGAGAAGTGGTTTTATTCCTACTAAAGAGATTGATGGTTCTCCCTACCCACTTATTCACCCATATTTTTATCAAAAGCAAAAATTAATATTCCAACTAGTTGAAAGATAATTAGGAATATTACAGGCCCCCCCTCCCAAATGTTTCTTCTCCTCAAGAAATTGCAAGGATGGATACTGCAAAATCTCCTCTCCTTCTCCTGTAGCATCCTCATATGATAAACTCCTCCACTAAATCATATGCTCTCCCATCAATCTATCCCCTAGTTGCTCCTCCCAAGTGTGCAAGTTAGCCTTTGGTAATAGAACCAAATGGATCTCATCATGAAGAAGTGGGATACCCATGGAGGTAACTAAATGTTTTCTAGAGGCCTTTTTGAGGCATGAGAGGTGAAAAATGTTGGGGATTTTAACCTGCATGAGAAGCTCCAATCCCCAGACTATCATCCAAATAAAATGGATAACCCTCCAAAATGGTAGCCCATAGAAAAATATTCCATCTCTTGCTCATGCGATGTAGATGGGTTTTATGGCTGAACATGATAGAAAAAATTGTCCATCCCGCGCTATCTCTCTCTCCATTTATGGTATGTATAGAGTTGTTGCTGATTTTGATCTGCAATAATGTTTCCCTCAAGAGGATAAAAGGAAATTGGACTCTCAAGGACCCACTCTTTTGTTCGATGAATGTTGCTTGCCCAAGCCATCCCACATATAGTGAATGTAACATCATCACCATATGGAATCCAAATGAGAAATACACTAAGTTTCATATGAAATGCTGGATGGTGAAAATATTTCCCCAAGTGGAAACAACACAGTTTTTCTACTTTCCGCCCCTGAACATAATGTGACAAGTTGTCTCCCAACCACTTGCTAGTTTTTCATGTTTTCTCATATACTTGGAAGTAGTAAATCAAATTTTGTTTCAATTTACCATACCAAGAATATAACAATACTTTCCCAAATCCATAAAAGAAATGGTTATCTCCACAACTGATATTGGTCTTAAGAAGACCATGAAGTCCAAAGAGAGGCTTGCCCTCTTGCGGAGAAATGAACTGTATAAAAATTCCAAGAGAATACAAATACTTTCTTAGATGATCAATAACTACAAAGACACAACTCTTAGCATGTACTATTGTTAAGTTGGTGATGAGATCCATAGATGAGCTCTCCCATCTCTCTCTAGAAAAAGTGAGTGATTGTAACAACCTTTCAGAATGGTTGTTTTCCTCCTGAATCTTCAAGCACCCTACACATATTCTGACACGATCAATTCCAAAGTCACATGCTGGAATACTGTCACTCCACTGTTGTTTCCTTCCTTGCACCTGCTTCTGCTTAGAAAATGATTGAATTTTATGGATGTCAAAGCCTTTTCCCATCCAAAACTTCCCAAGGTAGGCGAAAGCATGCATGAATTCCAACAACCCTTTGCTATATATGGAAGACTCCTTCCTAAGTGGAAGTATCTTCTGATCCTGAAAGGCTATGGAGTAGCCCCTTTGCACCATGATTGTGCGACCATCTACTCCTAAGACATAATTCAATGGATGGGATAAATTCAACCCATACTCTCCCAATAGTAACCAAAGCAACACTGAGTCTTGTTGTCTCTTCTTATCATCATCATACAGGCCATGAAGAAACAACATGAAGATTGAAATGAAAGTTATCACATCAACCCAATATAACCAAACTCTATGCTGCCACATGATGTGAGTGTCATGCAATTTTCCAAACCATAACACACCCTTTAACATAGGATATGTCATGTGATGGAAAAATCTCTCAAGATTATCCAGCACAACCATGCCTCCTGCTACCATATGTCATTGATATGAAAGTATCTCACCAACCACTTGCCAACCATACTCACCCATCCATCCAACTGTGGGAGATGACTCCTGTCATGCTCCAACTTTGTATCCACCCAATGGAGAATACCATCGTACCGAATCTGTTGGATATATTTTCACTCCATGATATGTTGAAGTGCAACCTCCTAGAGATCTCTACATGAGGACCTCTCATCAATGACCTGGTAGAACTCATAAGGTTCCAAACATTTTGTCAGAAAAAGTTTCTCTTTGAGCTGTGAGGTGCTCATCAAGAAGGATCTATCATAATAATGGGATATGTTATCCACCATAATATGTCTCTCATCAACTATCTTCCTATCCAATGCTACATAAGTGGAATGGTCATCAAAATGCTTCATTAATAGTTGGGCCCCCAGCTCATCATTGTTTCTTAGTGACAACACTATTGATCTCCATGATGGTGCATTTGCTATCTCAAGGTCATACACAATGCTAAGAACACAATTATAGATTAGATTTCTTAGGATTACTCATCCTATCCTCCAAAACTCTACACTCCAACCCAAAGTGTTGTGTGCAGCTCCATAATGAAAGACTAGGATGACTATGTATCTCCTCCTTGAACTATTCAAGGGTCCTTCGTATAGTGATAGTCTCCTGCTTCAAATCAGTAATGTGCTTTAACCCTTGGTCACGCAATTTCCTTGATGGAATGTCCCCAAAAATCTAAAGTTGAGGTACTGAAATGAGATGGGATGGAAATGTTTGAATACCTTGGATAAGTTGATACTTGGGAACATCTTGTATAGCTACAAGAATTCCTCCAACCAGTGTAATGACTTCACCAACTGCTAGTGATGGTGCTGGATGCTCCTCTACTATTGCACCAGCATTGGTATATGTCTCCTCTTCCTCATGCATCTCCTGTCTCATGCATGGGACTCCTAATGTCAAGATATCAATACTATCTTGCAAATATGCAAGTGTTCCTTCTCCTAATGCAAGTACACTTGCAACTGGTGGTGGTGGAAGTTGCTCCTCGTCCAGAGCGATAATGCTGACAACTTCCCCTGGATCCTCATGTTATTTCTCATCAATATAGGGAAATGTCTCAATAGTAATTTCCTTTGATTTTCTTCTATCATACTTCTTGATCAAACTTTAAGTAAAATCTACATAAGAAATCACTCTTGCATTTTCTTCACCCTCAACGTGCAATGCTGCAATCTCAACAACTTCTCTTTCTGCTACTGGATGTATCAATAAGAATGTATCTAACTTATTTCTCCAAGATTTTGATGTGCTTGTGGATGACCCATCAAATGTAGGAAAAAAGAATCTATTATGCCTTTTCCTTCTATTGTTGCTGTAGGGTCTTCGTTATTCTTTGATTTGGATAAACTGCTTAAGAGTTATATTCTCCTTGAAAGCCCTTGATTGAGATTTATACTCTACAAGATAACCACTTAGAGTATCATGATCTAATTTTCCTCCCTCTCCATTCCATTCACCTCCCTTTTCCAAGAAAGTAGACATAGTAGATTTTTTTGGAGCTCTATGTAATACTGATTTGTTCTACTGCTGATAGGAAGTGCTTGAACCTTCCTCATCTTGAAACCTTCTTCAGGTCTCCTTTTGCCTCTCCCTTCTCATTTTTTTGACCTCCTTGGAGATGTCATCCATATATCTAAAAATAAATTATGCAAAACTCACTCCCTCCATCGTTAGGGATCTCTTCTTCTTTCTTCTTCTTCTAGTGTCATAAGATTTATTTCCCACAAGCTGAGCCAGAGATCATGATCTGATACCACTATAATATTCAAAAATTGAAAATACAGGAATATAAAAAATAAAAATTGAAAATGAAGTGATACATCAACACATAAAATTACAGTATATCATATAGAATTCTTATTAAAAAATATAGTAGAAAATGTGTAGAAGATCTTGAGGAAAAAGACAGTCAAGTTAGGCAAAACAAGCCTCTAGAAACCCAGTACATGAAATATAAAGAAAAACTATTATACAATAATTACGAAGGCCAAGACAACACAGTTTCTACTGGGGTTTACTACTGCTATAAATGTAAACACATGTTTTTTTTGATGTGGTGCTCAAAAAATGTCTGGATTAGAGATCTAGGATTTATAGCACTATTCCAAGATAACCCAAGAAGGGTTTCCTGAAATACTCAAAATGCAGAATATACAAAATGTGGCCTTAGGGATAAATAACGCTCTGAAACTAGAACAATGGTGGGATGTGGCTAATATTATATAACAATTGCTGATATCCCTCCTCACAACCTTCCCGGATGAAGGGTTGATCCCCTCACTAGAAAATAGGGTCAAGAACTTGGGTACTTAACCGCCCACTGCAACTGAACTATAAAATAACACAGTTTCTGGAGGAGACTATGTTGTGGGTGAATTTTGTTGCTTGGAATAATTATAGATGGTGGAATAAATCTATAAGAACTTCCTTACGTGCCTCCCAGATGAAGGGTTGCTCTCTCCATTGGAAAACAAGCTTAGAAATTGGGTCTGTCAACCCTCCACTACTACTGCCCTGCAAAACAACACAATCTCGAAGGAGACTACACTATGAATGAAGGCCAAAGCATGGCTCGAAGCTGAATAGCGGAAATTATGCTCAATGAACCTCTCCTAAGTAGGCACTCGATTTCCCCCGAGGATGAGGGTGGGATTTCTTCTCGGAAACACCCTTGTGCTAAACAGCACAACAGACTTAGCCAAACAGCTGAAGCATGCAAAGAGTCATAAATGAACAATACAATATCAATATTCTAAATGCCCTCTATTGATGCCATCCTCTTCCTTATATGCTTGGTGAGCTTCCTCACCCTGGGTCCAACTCATTGAAGAAGCTACTCTCATGCATACACTCCTCCTCTATGAATGTGTTTTCCTCCATTAATCCTCCACTACCTCCATAACAACGATTTTGATTTGGTCAAATTTGACCCTGTCCACATCCTTTAGCCCATGTTAACACCTAAAGGTGCTTTATTCAGCTGATACAATGATCCACATTTACATGATAAGTGGTTTTATTCCTACTAAAGAAATTTATGGGTCTCCCTACCCACTTCTTCACCTATCTTTTTATCAAAAGAAAAAATTAATATTCCAAATAGCCAAAAGATAATTAGGAATATTACAACTCAGAAACAAGTGTTTTCATCATATTATTGTGGAAGCTGTTGGAAAAATACTAAGAGGGGGGGTGAATTAGTATTTAGAGCTTGCTGGACATATTTTAACTTTTTCTTGTAAAGAATTCCATACGCGGCTTTTATGAAACCAACTCGTGTATACACGCACAAATGCTGAAAGAAACTAGCGTATACTGATGTAAAGTTATAGATTAGAAAAAAAATTTAGGAACAATATTTACCTAAGTTTATCAGTCATGCATCTGTTAGATAATAAGTAAATATGTGCAGTAACAACAATATAAATCATCACACACATGAACACCAGTATTTAAGGTGGAAACCCAATTCAGGAGAAAACCATCACTGTTATTGTCTCTGTCTTCAATATTTATTATATGGAAAAGTATTTACAATACTTTACTAATGCAGACTCATATTAGTACACAGACATCTACCTGCAGAAGGCTTACAACCTTCTCTTTTTTTCCAGCTACTATTTGAAGGGAGCTACAATCCCCTAATCTCGTTTACCAGCCACTACTGGAAGGGAGCTTCAACCCCCTGATTAGAACACCAAATTCCACTAGCAGGAAGCTTCTACTTCCATACTAAAGGTTTCAACCCTCAGAACCACTACAGACCACGTTTCATCAATTTTCATACTAGATCAAACATCATCAACACAACTTTTTATAAACATCGACAATCATAGACTTTACCCAATACTTCAATCAGAACAGTGATATCACTATAATCAAAATTCAGTAATAACCCAGACTTTAGAATAAATATGAAGATACAAAATCAACCCTAAACATTCATCAATTTAAAATACATATGCTACTTTGCTTCACTGAACCCACATGTATACGCGCTTTCCTTCACACCAACCCGCGTATAGCTCTGTGCATACTCTGCAATAAGCTTCAGAAAACCCTAACTTCCATATGCACTTTTGCTGAAGCGAACCTCCATATATACATGATTTTACTAAGACGAACTAGCATATGGATCCATAAATGTAAACTTTGTAGAATGAACCAGATCCATAGAAGTTACCCATATTTCTTCATTTGTCTTCAGCAAACTTGCACTAGGTCATAGATCTAATTATTTATTCAATGGATCACACAAGAGCATAGTCATTTCAGATCTAGAGATCCTAAACCATCATTATATCCATCGATGCATCATAGATTCAGATCTATCAATTAAAACAAAGTTCATCCCATGTAGATATTCCTTAGAGAAAATTATTCATTAACCTTACTAAGTAGATATTACAAAGTTTATCTGTGTGCATACGCGACTTGACCTTTACAAACCCTCGTAAAGATCCAACAAAGTCAAAATCATCCAATCTTATGCTCGATTCTTTTGATAGACTACTGAGGTTCTCCAAAAAGACATATACTACATCTTGTGTCAGAGAGTTGCCATTAAGGACAACATTACAATATATTGGGACATAAGAAACATATTTCAAAAAATCTCCCCCTTTGGACTTGATGGCAACCATGATCATAGATTCATGAAGCATAACCTTTATTCAAACACCCACAATATTCTCTCCCTTTGACATCAAGGGAAAAGGGTAGATTAATAACCTTGATGTGCTCTGTATTGACCATGCTCCCCCCGAGTTCCTGTTGAATCTTCAGCCCTATTTTCAATGAAGTACATGACTCAATAACCTTTCCTATCACTAAGGACTCATACATACATCAATGATCCAACCAAGTGGAATTACATATTTTACTTAACCACCGAACCAAGTGGATTTACAAATTTAAACAAGTCCTTACATGACTGAATATAACAATTTTACATCTTAGGTCTCAACATGACCTTTTCATCAAATTACAGATATGACTTTTTATAACCAAAGAATCTCAAACATGAGATCATAACACAACAATCAATTAGAATGCCAAAAATGCATCCTTTTCCACAAGACAAGTGCTCCCCCTTAGCTTGTGCATCCTGAACACCTTCAATAGCAAATCATCAAAGCATCTTCATCAAGGAGAAAAATATCAGAGAATGATATAGAAAGATGAATACTGGAACAACATCATAGATTACCTAATAGTATCATAATTGTTCTGAAATGCTGACTTAGAGAATTTTTGTCAGCAAAACCTATACACAGTTTTATGCACAGGAACTAGTGTATATACGCAATTTTCCTTTATGGAACCCGCGTATTGAATTTAATCTTATGAGATTAAGAAAATTTGATCAGAGAGACTGATAAAACTCCCAGCTTTTGTCTGAGATATTCGAATGCTTCCCAGGGTAGAGGTTTAGTAAATATATCAACAACTTGTTCTTTGGAGGGAACATACTCCAATTTTACCTTTTTTTCAAGCACTTGTTCACGTAGGAAGTGATACTTTACAGGAATGTGCTTGGTCTTGGAATGCATAACGGGATTCTTTGAGATACTAATGGCACTTGTATTATCACATAGAATGGAGATGGGAGGTGAAAATTTGATTTGAATGTCTTGTAAAGTCTGCATCATCCAAAGTAGTTGTGTGCAACATGATGTGGCAACCACATATTCTGCTTCTGTTGTAGATAAGGCAATAGACATTTTTCTCTTGCTAAACCAAGATAATAATTAGGGCCCCATATAGAATGCACCACCACTAGTGCTCTTTTGATCATCAAAATTTCCAGCCCAATCTGCATCTGTGTAAGCATGAAGAGTGATATCAGCATTCTTTGGATACCATAGACCAAATTCTTGATTTCCTTATATATATTTGAATATTCTTTTTATAGCATGAAGGTGTGACTCTTTTGGATTAGCTTGGAATTGCCCAGAAATCCCAACTTCATGCATAATGTCTGGTCTTGTCCCGGTTAGATAAAGCAGAATTCCAATCATGGATCTATATTCTAGTTGATTTATTGTGGGAAAATCATCATGAGAACTGAGGTTATGCCGACTTACCATTGGTGTACTTATAGGTTTGTAGTCTTCCATCCCATACTTCTTCAAAATTTTCTTAAGGTATTTTTCTTGTGATAAAAATATTCCACCGGTTGCTTGTTGCACTTATAAGCCAAGAAAAAATGTTAGTTCCCCAAGTAAAGACATTTAAAATTCTTGCTACGTAACAAAAGCAAATTTATAACTCATGGACTCTTCATTACTCCCAAAAATGATGTCATCAACATATACAACTACAATCAATAGTTCATCATTTTCAGATTTTATGTATAAGTTGATATCAGCAGATCCATTTGAAAAACCTTGTTGATGAAGATATTTGTCAAGGTGATAGTATCATGACCTTGGAGCTTGTTTGAAACCATATAAAGATTTTTTAAGTTTACAAACAAGTTTTTCATCATTTCCCAAAATGAATCCTTCTGGTTGTTCTATATAAAATTCTTCTAGATCACCATTGAGAAAATCATATTTAACATCCATTTGATAAACTTTGAATTGTTGAAAGCTTGAAAAGGCAAGAAACATTATTATGGCTTCAAGTCTAGCTACAGGAGCAAATGTTTCTTCAAAGTCTATACCTTCTTGTTGAGCATACCCTTTACAAACAAGTCTAGCTTTGTTTCTAATAACATATCCATTTTCATTTAACTTGTTTTTGAATATCCATTTTGTTCCAATAACATTTTTATCATGAGGTCTTGGAACCAATTCCCAAGTATGATTCTTTTCAATATAATCAAGTTCTTCATTCATGGCTTGAATCCAACATTCATCTTTGCTAGCTTGATTGACATTCTGTGGTTCAACAGTGGATAGAAACTCCAAATAGCTAGGAGATCCTACAAGAGTTCTTCTTGTTTGGACACCTGATCCATTTTCTCCCAAAATTTGAGATTCTAGATGAATATTTTGAACATACCTGGATGGAGCCCTTTCAGATAGATCTTCTTCTATTGCTTCATTGGGTTCACCTTCTATATTTTTGTTATTTGATGCAATAATATATACATCACCATCATCTTCATTTGTTGTTGGCATTTCCCCTTTTGGAGCTGAGAGAGACTCATCAAATACAACATCAATGCATTCAAAAATATTCCGAAGTATTTTATTGTTACATTTATATGCTTTAATTCTAGAAGAGTAACTAAGAAATATTCCTTCATTTTCTCTAGGTTCAAACTTGCCAAGTTTTTCATCATTTTTCTTGATAAAACATTTTCTTCCAAAAACTCTAAAATGCTTTACAATCAGAATATTACCATACCAGAGCTCATATGGAGTTTTATCAATGTTCACATGCACATGTTCCTTGTTAAGAATATTTACAGCGGTATGTGCTGCTTCCCCCCAAAATGTGTCAGGTGTTCCAGAATCATCAAGCATAGCTCAAGCCTTTTGTTGAACTGTTCTATTCATTCTTTCTGCTATTCCATTTTTTTGTGGGGTACCAGCTACAAAAAATTGTCTTTTTATGCCATTTTTTTCACAGAAATCAAAGAATTCATCTGATATATATTCACCTCCTTGGTCAGATCTAAGACATTTTATTTTTATATCTAATTTATTCTCAACTAGGGCTTTGAAGATCTGAAAATTTTCAAATGATTCATCTTTGTGTTTTAGCAACCCAATCCAACACATTCTAGAGAAACTATCAATAAACATAATATAGTATTATTCTCCATGGGGTGACTTTTTCCTCATATTTCCACATAGGTCAGTATGAATGAGTTCAATAGGCTTACTTGTTGATCCTTCTTTTTCATTGAATTGCACTCTGGTTTGCTTATTGAATTGGCAATATTTGCATATGGTACTTTCAAGCAGAGTAATGTTGGGAAGATCACGAACAGCTTTGAGTCTGCTAGATTTACTAATTTGAGAGAAGCTTAAATGCCCCAATATTATGTGCCATAACCAATTTTTTGAAGATTTACCCAAGTAACATTGTTCTTTACAACTTTTCAATACATACAAATTTCTTGGTGTTTTAGTTCCTTTTATTATTTTTTTCCTGTGTCAAGTTCACGTACCACACATTATTTTGAGCTAAAGACAACTTCAGTTCCTTGATCACACATTTGAATTACACTTAAAAAGTTATGTTTTAATCCATCCACATACATAACATTTTTATCTTTCACCATTTCCGTTAGAAAACATAACCTTTTCCCTTAACGACAGCAGGGGTATCATTTCCAAAAGTAACATTCTTTTCTCTTTCTAGAGCATTGTATGCAAGAAGTTTATTTCTGTCATCTGTCATGTGTTCTGAGCATCTACTACCAATGTACCATTGATTTTCTTCTCCTTCTGCAAATAAAGCTATGCCACAGTTCTCAACCTGTAAATCCTTCTTTCTCCATACCTTGGAACTTGAAGGTATATGTTCTTTTGGCTGAAGTTTGCTCCTGCATTCAGATTCTTCATGACTAAAGTTATTGCAATAAGAACATTCAATTTCATTTTGAAGAGGAGAAAATTTGTTATATGTATTCTTCTTTATTCCGGTATCATTTCTTTGCTTTCTTGCTTCTCTATTCATGATGGTTTTGTATGCAACACATTGAACAAATTTATGACCAAAATTATGACATGAGAAACATTGTCCATTAAAGAATAAAATTCTGTGATCATGGAACCTTCTATTTGTGTTTACTTGTTGATTGGTATTTGTCTGAAATATATTTCTGTTATTGTTGTTTGTATTAAGGTGGTCATGCTTTACCTGTAAATTTTCTTTGTTCCCTTGTTGAGTGACAAAATGTTGTAGGCTGGTTGTAGCTTCATTTAGATAGTTTGGTGCTGAAGACTGAGAGGATTCTCTGACATATCCAAGATTTGTCTTTAAAAGAGGAGAATGTTGTACCTTGATAATTTCATCTAACATTTCAGATCCTTTAGCAAATATAAGATTTAAAGCTTTCACTTTCTCAATTTCCTTTCTTAGACTTACTATTTCACATTCTAATTTCTCATTGTGCTTCTCTTTTTCCATAAGCTGATTTTTTAGAGTATCTATGGCAATTTTGTTTTCTTCCATTTGAGATGATTTATTTCTTCAAGAAAGTCCTCTTCTTCTAATGCATCCATAAAGGTATCACTAGAGTCCTTTTCAAAAGCCATAAGAAGTCTAATACCTTGATCAGATTCTCCTTCTTCACTATTTGATAAACCATCACTATCTTCATGAGTATAATAGCTTTTTCTATTGATAAACCGTTTCTTATTTCCTCTAGCCACTTATTTTCTCTTTTCATGACTATCTTTATGGGGACATTTGGCAGCACAATGACCAACTCTTCCACAAGAAAAAAATTTAAAAGGAAGCTTACCTCTGAATCTTCTAGTGCCAAGTTGTAGCTTCTTTACAAAATTTATCTCATCTTCTTCTGAAACATACCCCGATCCTTCTTGTTCTTGAACTCCTTTTCCTTTTATAGTAGCTCTAAAGACAACTTCTTTGACTTTAGATGGACCTCCTTTTCTCATTTCACAAGCTGTCAAAATACCATGTGGTTGAAAAATAATAAGAGTTTGTAGATCTTGCTTCTCTTCAATAGCAGACACTTTTGACTCAAATTTGGAGGTTAGAGATCTTAAAACCTTTTCTACCAGAGTAGTGTCAGTTATTTTTTCACCCAAATTTCTCATACGATTTACAATATCAGCCAAACATAAAAATAAACTGGCAATGCTCTCCTCATTATACATCTTGAGATTTTCATATTGAATTCTGAGAGTTTGGAGTTTAGCACTTTTTACCTTTGTATCACCTTCATAGCTTAGAATGATTTTGTCCCATATATCCTTTGCTGTGTTCAACTACATGACTTTGACAAATTCTGGTTTAGTCAGACTTCCCAATAATGCGTTGACAACCTTTGCATTAGTTTCATAGTTATTTCTTGTCGTTGCATCTATTGGAACTGAGGCTAGATATTGATAACCTCCTTCAACTATAGCCCATACATATGCTCCAAGAGATTGAAGGTAGGATCTTGTCCTTGTCTTCTAGAAGATTAAATTTTTTCTGTTGAAGAGAGGAGGCCTGATATATGTTGTCCCATCTTGATTGCTCATCTTGGTTGATCTTCCTTCTAGCGGCTAAGCTTCTTCACAAGGACCTGCTCTGATACCAATTGTTGGAAAAATACTGAGAGGGGGGGTGAATAAGTATTTAGAGATTGCTAAACATATTTCAACTTTTTCTTATACATAATTCCATATGCAGATTTTATGAAACCAACTCACGTATACACGCGCAAATGATGAAAGAAACTAGCGTATACTGATGTAAAGTTACAGATTAGAAAAACTTTTCAGGAACAGTATTTAACTCAGTTTATCAGTGATGCATCTGTTAGATAATCAGTAAATATGTGCAGTAATAGTAGTATAAATCATCACACACATGAAACACACATGAACACCAATATTTAAGGTGGAAACCCAATTCGGGAGAAAACCACCACTGATGTCGTCTCTGTCTTCAATATTTATTATATGGAAAATTGTTTACAATATTGTACTGATGCAAACTCATATCAGTACACAGGCATATACCTGCAGAAGGCTTACAACCTTCTCTCATTTTCCAGCTGCTACTGGAAGGGAGCTACAACCCCCTAATCTCGTTTACCAGCCACTACTGGAAGGGAGCTTCAACCCCCTGATCAGAACACCAAATTCTACTAGGAGGAAGCTTCTACTTCCATACTGAAGGCGTAAACCCTCAGAACCATTGCAGACCATGTTTCATCAATTTTCATACTGGATCAAACAGCGTCAACACAACTTTTTATATACATCTACAATCATAGAATTTACCCAATACTTCAATCAGAACAATGAGATCACTGTAATAATAACTCAGCAATAACCCAGACTTTAGAATAAATATGCAGATGCAAACACAACCCTGAACATTCATAAATTTAAAATGCATATGCTACTTTGCTTCACTGAACCCGCGTGTATACGCGCTTTCCTTCACACCAACCCACATATAGCTCTGTGCATACTCTACAATAAGCTTCTGAAAACCCTAACTTCCATATGTAATTTTACTGAAGCGAACCCGCGTATATACGTGCTTTTAATAAGACAAACTAGCATATGGATCCATAAATGTAAACTTTGCAGAATGAACCAGATTCATAGAACTTACCCAGATTTCTTCATTTGTCTTCAGCAAACTTGCGCTAGGTCATAGATGTAATTATTTCTTCAATGGATCACACCAGAGCATATTCATTTCTGATCTAGAGATCCTGAACCATCATTGTATCCATGGGTGCATCATAGAATCATATCTATCAATTAAAATAGAGTTCATCCCATGTAGATATTCCTTAGAGAAAATTATTCATTAACAACCCTTACTACTGCCCATATTTGCACTATGATATTCTTCTCCTTACATAGATATAAATTTTACCAATACCATGAGTCAAAACCACACAACAGCCTATGGTATTCTTTGGACAGAATCAAATAGACAATTTAGTTCTCAATACAGTGGGCTAATACCATGGTAATGCCCCTTGGTTTCAAACTTTTGGAGCACACAAGGCATACACGACTTGGAATGTGTTTATCCACATGCATACATGACTTGGACTTTACAAACCCACGTATAGATCCAACAAAGTCCAAATCATCCAATATTCTACTCAATTCTTCTGATAGACTACTGAGGTTCTCCAGAAAGTCATATACTACATCCTGTGTCAGAGATTTGCCATCAAGGACAACATTACAATATATTAGGACATAGGAAACATATTTCCAAAAAAAGTGGGAGCCATGGTCAGTGACAATGGCTTCTAGGACACTGAGCTGAGCTATGACATGGTTGAGAAGAAATTTTTCTGCATTCTGACCTTCATTATCATATGTAGGCATCACCGTGACCCATTTTGTAAAATAATCAACAAAAGAAATAATATAACCATGCTCCCCGATCGAGCGAGGGTTATAGGTCATGAAATATATTTCCCATTTTTCAAATGGCTCGGAAATCACAACTAGGTGGCAGGGCGAGGGTGGGGCACATTCTTTTTAGGAATAGATTTGGAAATCATTACATCTGTGGATGGCAAGAATGCAGCCTTAAAAATAGATGGCCAAAAATATCTTGCAAAAAGGATTTTATGAGCAGTAGCACAACCATACATATGACCACCATAGGCCTCAAAGTTGTAGTCATTAGGGAATTTATAAACTTCCTTAAGAGTTAAGCATCAATGGAGGATGGAATTAACACTATTGTGATACAAAAAATCTCCAATGATGTGGTATGGTTGAGACTGGTAACGAATCTATCGTTTGTCAGGGGAAGTGAGTTTCAAGCGATTTTTTTTTCTGGATATAAACAATGATGCCTCCAGACCATGGATTGAGAGTACTGGTGAGAAATAATGATTCATCAGGAATCAAGTCGTCGTAAGGGGTAGGATCAACTGCAGTTGGAAGATTGCGGATCAATTCAGTAAAGACTAGTGATTTCTTAGACTTAGCGGTAGAATACTCTAAGTCAAAATCCTAGAGAATGAAAATCAATTTGGAGTACTTGCCACCAAGCAATTTACAATTAATAATGTAATTCATGGGTTGCAATCGAAAATTACCATAATCTTGCACAAGAGAATGTAATGGAGGAAGCGTTGAACAATGTGGACAACCGCTAAGGTGAGTTTTTCTACATGATTGTAATGAGTCTCAACATTGTATGGATTTTAGCTCCAGTAGAAAATTACATGTTGGTGACCATCATCCTCAACCAGCACCAGACCAATAGTGTTGTCTGTGACGGCCAAATATAAGAAATAATTGCGATGATAATCGGGAAGATGTAATAAAGGAGAACCGACGAGGGATTTCTTAAAAACATAAACATAGGTTTGAGCAATTTCATCCCAAATGAATGGCACTCCCTTTTTTAGCAAACAGGTAAATCCTTTGGCAAGCTCAGCATAATTCGAGACAAAGCGATAGAGAAAATTAGATTTCTGTTGACAATTTCACAGTTGATGTAAAGAGGAGGGAGGAGGCAGATTGATGATTGCCTCAACTTTGAGAGGATCAATACATATGCTTTATTTAGAAACCATGAAACCTAAGAGAAGAATTGATTCGATGAAAAAGGCATATTTATGAGGATTCAACCATATTTTATAGTGTCGACAGTGAAGAAAAATATCTCAAAGATGTTCAAAATTATCTCAATGTTTCACATAATAAGTTTTAAGGTTGTCAAGATATGGCTGGACTATGTCCTTAATATCATGAAAAGCATAGGACATAGCCCATTGGAAGGTAGCCTCGACATTTTATAAACCAAACGGGAGCTTCTTATAGGAAAAATTTCCCCAAGGAAAAATTAAGACGGTCTTGTGTTGATCAGGCATAAGAATATTGATCTGGTTATAGCCATAGAAATCGTCCATAAAAGAGAATATATTACTCCCCACACATTCATGAATAATTTGATCTATAAACGGAGTGGGGTAGTTGCCTTTAGGACAAGCTTGATTTATATCATGGAAATCAACACATACTCGAATGGTACCTTTCTTTTTGGTGACATGAACGATATTAGACACTCAATCTCTCAATGGTATATGATAGATGAAAAAAACCTTGAGAAGTTTTTCGACCTATCCCTTAATGACAACAACCTTTCTCGGGTGCATAGGATGAAGTCGTTAATGAACAAGCTTCAAGTCTAGATATGTAGGGATGTCAGGCACCATAATACTATTGTCTATGTCAGAAATTTCTTCTTGAGACCATGTGCATACATCACGAAACTATTTTAAAAGAGAAGTGTAAATCGTGATTTCATCAGGAGCACAAGATGCACCGATGTGTACATTCTTGACAACCCCTAGTTTAATAGAGATGTAGATTGGAATGGTAATAGAAATTTTAACCATATTCCCTTCAAACAACACTTCATGAACCAAGATGGGATGTTAAAGTGTTCCAGTCAATTTAGATGTAACATGGGATTCCAGAGAAGTAGAAATGTCATCTAGGCTTGGGAGAAACGAGGAAATACGATTACCATCATCCCAATGTTTTTCTTCGAGAGACATCACTTCCATGATACTCTTGTTAGTGGGAAATTTCTCATTCAAGGGATCATCTTAATCCTAAGAACCAAATCAAGGGGACTATGAATACATGTCTAGATATGAAACCAAATTGTGATTGGCTTTAAAAGTAGCCCCATAAGCTAGAAGAATGGTTTGATACATTTTTTCTTCAAGGATGAGGGGCATAACATCAAAAAAACTGTCGAGTTGTTCAAGGCTAGGAATAATCCATGCATCACGACCAAGTTATATCATGTTAATAAAGGCGAAATTAGGAGGTGAGAGTGAAAATTATCCCATTAGGGACGAATCCTTGAAAAGATCTGAACCATAGCTCTCATAAGGAGTAGAGGTATTCCCAATGTATGGAACATTTCGAATTGATGAATCAAAGGAAAAGAAAGTGAGTTGATTAGCGGTGAAAATTTTCCCCTGATGAGGAAAGTGGAGAACGCGAAAAAGAGTGGAGACGAAAAAAATCAAAGAATGAGTCCAATTATGCCCAAGGAGAAATTTGTAGTTGAGGTTGGCATCTACCACTTCTACTTCAATGTTCACCATCTTACTCTCCAAATGAATTGGAAAGGATTTGAGAATACCATATGACCGAGAGCCTCTACCATCGAAAGCTTCCAGAGTGTTAGGGGAGTGACTTAACGTAGGATATTCTATGGATTTCCAATAGGCAACATGCATGATGCAGGTGGAAGCACCTTCATCAACAACAATATGATGGATGGTTTTACCTAGAGTATTGACTTGAATCAAAAAATCCACTTGGGATGGGAGGTAGGGAACAAAGTTCTCAAGATTGAAAGTAATAAGGTTGGAATCCATGAAATTGATCCTTCTAATACCAGATAATAGTGCCTTCTCTTTTGATGGGCATGACTAAAGGACTTCCAAGGGAAACATCGCCAAATATGTTTGAGCTAAATCCTCTACAATGTTATAGTTTTGAGAATCTCGCATGTTCGGGTTATAAGATGACTTCTGAATAACACCTTTTGGAAGTCGTCGAACGATGGAATCACTATTAGGTCTCTTATGTGGAGAGGACCAAAACTAGGATGAATGGAGGATGAAGAGATATTTTTAGCATCCTTTTCCATGGGATCTTTTGAGCATTTGGGTAATATTTTGAATGGGTGGAACCAGAAATGGGTTTTATACCAACCATAAAGACCTAGGAGCTTATGGAAGATTGAGGTTGATCTACTGTTTGCATCTGCTGCATAGGGAACGGTTCTTCCAAGAAATTCAAGGTACCATATGTGCCATTCAGAAGATGGAGAACCTTTGTATACCAAGGGAAATCATTTGTGTAGTGGTCATCATCACATATCAGGCAAGGATACTTGGGCTTACACTTTGAAGAATTGTCAACATATGATTTAACAGAATCCTATTTAGGGCTATCAGATTTGGCTTTCCATTTCCCCTTCTTTTTGCCCTTGGAGGACTTATCTGTTGTGGTATATTGGAAAACATTAACCTCATAGGTTTTACCGTGATTCTTCAGATTGTTTGAAGGAGTAGAGGGAGAAATGGCTGAAGTAAACTTAGACATTGAAGAAGCCTTGGGTGTAATATGATCAGTATGGGCCACTATCCTAATTACATCATCAAAAAGAGGCCTAGCAGGAGATTTGGATGATGCTCGGTTGGTTGAAGGTCATGGTGCATAGAGAAAAGTATCATATAGAGCCCCAGGTTGGGATTAGACCAAATCTAATACTGAGCATGGGTGATTACTTCCTCTTCCATCAAACACCCACCCATGGTGAGATATTTGGTGATTTTATGGATAAAATATTTTGTGAACCATTCTATCAACAACCGATCATGGATTTTAGATTTAATAAGGTTGTGCCTGTGCCTCCATTCATGGACATGATCTTAAATATGAGTGACAAGTGACTACTTCAAATATGTCACGATATGGGTTCCAATCTCATAACAGACGAGAAATTGGAAATGCATGTGGAAAGCCATGGCTAAGGTATTGAAATGGTAGAAAACACTAAGAGGAATTTCAATGTACCATTTGGAAGCAGCTCCTGTCAATGTGTAATGAAAAATACGTAGAGGAATGGAATATTCAACCCAAGAATTGGAATAGCACCATAAATTATACTTCATGACATGGGTCTAGGGGTATTCCCTATATTTTCCTTGAAATTTTTGACAATCTTCAAGAATATTAGTTGGAACTGGAGGCCAATGAGCCATGTGTTGGATTGGATAATTTTTCAACTTACAAACATTAGGCAGTTCCAACGCGGCCATGAATGGCAACAGAGGGTTGTGCGGAGAAAAAGGTATTTGGACGTTTGCCATCTAGGGGTTCCAACCTTGCTGGTACAGGTCCTACCACCATTGGGTTCGATTCTGACCATACTGCCCCCACCATACCCACTATTGTTGATAAGGTATATATGGTTGATAGGGACCTTGTTAGGGTTGTAGTTGTTGATAAGCACCTTGTTGCAACAGTTGTTGAATGTATGGTCCTTGCTGGGCCTCTTGATAAGGCCCCTTATGAACAAAATATCCTTGTTGGGATTGTTGATAGGGCCCCTGCTGGATGTAAGCTCCCTACAGGGGTTGTTGGAACTGACCTTGAGGACTTTTCTAGTTTGGAGCACCACGCTAATTTGGGTAAGTTCTAGTTTGAGCCAGAGGATTTGAACCAGCTTAAACTTGAGGACCAAACTAATGGTTAGTTGCAGCTACACCCATTGGATTTTGGGAACGTTGGACATATGGCTGACAAAAATTTGGTCGTTGAACATATTGATATTGTATGTTTGGCTGATGAACATAATAATATTGTATGTTTTGTTGCTAAACATGGGGTTGTTGAACATAAGGATACTGGACGTGGGGTCATTGATAATCATATGGGCTAAAGTAGGATGATCACCTAGTATAGAGGTTCCTACAAAACAATTTTTTATTTTTTGAAAACAGAGTTACACGAAGACTAGCAGTAGGGTTTCCCACCCCCGATACATTTCTCGAGTTAAGATTTCCCCAAACCTGTAAGGGGGGTACATAAAAATCATGTGATTTTCGCCCAGGCATAGATGAAATATTATAATGAACACTTAAATGTGGAATCATAATGATTTTGGATAGCGATAAGGGGGTATATTTTCCTAGAAAAATGGTCATTTGACCGACAGAAATGGCAGGTTGTGAAGAAGGTTTTGAAGTGGCAACCACATTTCAAACCAATGGGCCAGAAGATGGAGGAACGCTCGTTGACCAAATAGGATGATGAAACAAATATGTAGCTTCAGAAGGTCCTGAAACAAGGCTACCGAGAGGAGTATACCCTGTTGGAAGCGTAGATACAACTTGACTAAAGGGAATACTCATCCCACTCCATTCATCCTAAGGAGTGGTAACATAAGGAAAACCTTTCGGAGGAAAAATAGATGTAATGTCAACTTCCGAAATGTAAGATGCAATTTTTTTCGAGGAATACTCTAGGAAGTACTCACAAGTGGAATAGCATCAACATTCAATGCCATTTATGGAGGAAAAAAATGATGAGAAGTAGTAGGAGATGTTATAGTGGAAGTATGAAGAGGAACTCTAGGACCATGAAAAGGACTATATGGTCATTCAGTCAAGACCACATATGGATTTACATGAAATACCGTAAACTATTTAGAATTTTCAAGACATTCCATCTCAGGATCCTCAAATGATGATGAAAGCCAGTCGTCAAGTGATGTTCAAGATGAGATCAGTTGGAAACTTATGAAAATTCCAAGTTCAACACCTTTAGCTTCAAGGGATCTAGTTGGAAATTGCAGAATATTGGGAGGAGGCTCTTGATTTCCATTAGAAGAGGAATGAGGTGAATTTGAGGATTCAACCACGATGACCTTCAGAAAAATATGAACAAATAGAAAGGTGAATCAAGTCGAGCAATTAATATTTATAATTAACCAGGTAAGATGAGGCCAAGAGAACTACAAAGGAATTACATTATTGTAGGCATTTTGTTTTCGAAATTAAAGGAAAAATAAATAAAAAAAGGGTGAGTTAGGCATAAAGGATTACAAGGTATTTGTGAACTACAATATACACCTTGGTGATAAATGATAGAATAAATTACAAATGACTTAAATGTATTTTATCCAATCTCCCCGAGCATTGTGTTTGGTGTATCATGTCTACAAGGTGACTGACTCGATTACCTATGGCAGGCTCGAAGCCTAGTGGTGTCACGGAATATATACTCGACAATACATGAGATTCCAATCCATAGTAGCTCTATCTAATGTGTAATCTTATGATTCGAGTGTCCCCTTATACTTTTCATACGTGGACCATAGTGGTATATACTTCCATACGTGGGATGGGGTTTCACCTACAGAATGTAACATAGAATGTTAGCAACATTTGCCACGCTTATTGATGTCAAAACACATCTCTAGCCTCCACATGTAAATTTGGGTTAATTTCAAATGCTTCTTAAGGTTAATTGAATAAATTTTAAAGTTGGTATTGATTATGTTTCAGTTTTTGGCTCAATAGTTATGTCACCTGAATCATATAATGAAGCTAAATGCAAAAACAAATCTGTTTCTTTTTTATGAACTTCTGAACTAATGAGGGAATAAATGCAAACAAGAGTGCAAAATGCAAGCAATGAAATAAGTAGTGATTCTCCCCAACTAGTTTAAAATAACTAAAATGCAACTTTTAAATATTGAATTCACTTTCATTATCCCCCAAATGAAAACATACTGAAAAATGAAGTTACTTCTCTTTCCACTAAGATGCATTAAACATATTTTTGTTTTTACTTTTACTTTGATGCAATCAAAAAGAAAAGTAAAACTACCCAAACGGATAAATAATTTGCAAAAAAATATCTCACTTTTCACTTTTTCTTTCTCAAATGGAAGACAAATCGTTTCAAAAATGCTTAAATGAAAATTAATTTCACCCTTCACTTCGAAATAAAAACAAAACAATTCAAAAGTTTGAAACAAAAATGACTTTCAATCTAATATTTTGAAATTTGAAATCAGATCAAAACACACACTTTCAAACTTGTGAATCAAACAATTGTAATCTATGTTTAACAATTAATCGAAGGTGATTCTAAAGTGTGGTGATGACATAGTGAGAAAGGAAAAAACCTCAAACAAAAGCCAAAAGTAATGTGGAATGGTGTTTGGGATGATTGCAACAAAAATCTGAAACACACACAGTTCTCTAATGAAAAACACAAGTGACAAGTGAAAGTAAACTGACCTAAGAGACCTAGAATATGATTTAACTCCACTCAAGCATAAGCAAAGTGAAAGAGGCAAATAAATTACTAAAACAAAGTGAATCAAACCAAACATTGTGGTAGTAGGTCACTGAGACTTAAAAGATATTGTAGAGGCCAAGATACAATGGAAAGCTAAAGGGAAACCCTAGATGTTTTCCTATCTTTGGGATCAGCGCATATGTGGGAAACATAATTGTGCTAAAAGGAAGATCAACACAACTGTGTTACAAAAAATAGTGTTGTCAATGCTAATGTAAGAGCAGAAAAAACACTTAGTGAGAAATACAAGGAAAAATAAAAAATAATTTCCACACTCAAAATAGACTTGAAACCCTAAAGAAATGACCAAATCCTATGCAGAGCTAAAGAGACCTAAAAATAATCAGATCCCAATGATTGGTCAAACTAATCAAAAACCAAATCCGACAAGCGAAGGGAAAGATGCTAAAGCTCCCTAGTGGAGTCGCCAACTTTGCTATCAGGAAAATCCCTTTCGCATACATAGGTGATCTCTCTATCCCTAGAGTGGTTCTAGAAACTTACAAGACTATCTAATGAACACTTTATTAATTAAAATTCAAAACAATATGAGAAAGGGAAAATGACATACATCTTCCTGATGCTATGCTCAACTCTGTGGTGCTAGACCTAATCCACAATCCTTCATGCTCGATCCTTGATCCTAGTGGTGTTTGAATACCTACAGGTGATCAAGATACAATAAAAAATGTGATCCAATAAAAAGAATACATTGAACATAAACTACCTAATAGATCAAGGAGAATTAGGCTAGTTGCATGAATATTCAAAAAAATATAGAAAACACAACACCAGATGTATTATTTATAGAATAAAAGTGTAATATTATAGTCATGGCCTTGATGTTGGAGGCCTCCCTTTGGTGTAATTTGAGTCCAAACTGAGGCTCTTCAAGTGAGCCTTCTCCCGAATGGAAACTTAGGCATCAACATAGAATAGGAATATGAAGGATTAATGATTAGACGAATCCAACAATGACCAACTAGTAGTGGAGGGACGGAGCTCAATTTATGGGAAGGGAGAGGGAGTTAGAAGCTCATGAAAGGAGGAAGGTCCACTTTTCAAGGGATAATCCCCTATTGATAAGATAAAAGACTCCAAATGAGAGAGCATCACCCTATCTCCACCGAAAAATATCCAGCTCACTATCCTAGAAACTTCTAGAGTTCGAAGCTTCTTTTCCATTTTAGGAAACACTGTCAGAAAGGGTTCAATTTGGTTTTTTCAGTAAGAAGAACATTGACAACACTATGCTAGAACTGGTGGCTTACCATCGACATGGGCGAATAACTAGAGAAAAGAGTTGACCCAGAAATTTAGGGTTTGAGCTAAGCTTCTTCAGAAATTCTTCAAGGTAGCTTGCTTTGAGTCTTTAAAGGATATCTTAATGTATATTTTTAGGTGGATATCTTGCAAAAGATTCGTCACAGGGCACTTTAAGATCAGGGACGAGAAGTGAGCAAGGTGACATATTACTGTGTATCAGTTCTTCTCATGTCCAAATGTCCCTATAATATGAGTGTTCCTAAGTTAATGGAATTGTACATTCAGCTACAGGCATTTCTAGATAAAAGTTACATAAGGAATGATGTTTCTCCATGGGGAGCATCAATGTTGTTTGTCAAAAATAAGGATGAGATATTGAGGCTTTTTATTAATTATAGGAAGTTGAATGAAATGAAAACTAAAACTAAATATCCTCGACCTCATATTGAGTACTTGTTTGATCGAGTTAAAGGAGCACCAATATTTTTAAAAATTGATTTAAGGTCAAGATATCATCAAATAAGGATCAAGGACGAAGGTATACAGAAGAAAAAATTTAAAACGAGATATGGAAACTATGAATTTCTAGTGTTTCCATTTGGACTCACCAGTGCAGCAGAAAAATTCATGTACTTGATGAATAATGTGTTATGTCCTCTCCTTGACAATTTTTTCATAGTATTTATTGATGACATTCTATTTTACTCTAAGAATAAAGAAGAACATGATCAACATTTGCATTGTGTTCTTCAAACACATAGAGAGAATGAGTTGTATGCTAAGTTTAGGAAATGTTCATCCTATCAAGAAAAAATTCAATATTTGAGGCATGTGGTGTCAAAAGAAGGGATTGATGTGGATCTACAAAAGATTAAAGATATTTTGGAGTGGTTAGTAGTTGAAGATGTAGTTGTTTTGAGGGTATTTATGGGGATCGTTGGTTACCATAAAAGGTTTATATAAGGTTTTTATAATCAAGAATATCCTATTTATACTTCTTTACAGAAGAAGGGGATAAAATTTTAATGTAATCAGAAGTGTCAAGACAATTTTGAGAAGCAAAAGAATCTATAAAATACATATCATTTCCTGAAACTAGCTTATCTGATAAAGAGTTCTTTGTCTACACATAGGCTTCCAAAGAGGATTTAGGAAGTGTTTTCATGCAAGATGGTCAAGTGATTAGTTATGAGTCCAAAAAGGTCAAGGATCATGAAGAGAACTATTCTATACATGATTTAGAATTGGAAGCCCTAATACATGCTTTAAAACTATGGAGATATTACTTGTTTTGAAGAAATTTTGTAATAGACCCTAGTTGACTCTCCATGTAAATAAAATAAAACCAAGATCATGGGACACATATTACAAGATGAATGGTGGGAAAAAATGATAGTGGGAATCACTTGTGGTTTATTAATGGATATGGAAATTGGGAAAGGAATTGGAAAAGACAAAGTGGAAATAAATAGAATTTAATTACGAAAATAAAGGAAAATAGGATAAAAGGAAGGTGAAAAGACAAAAATTTCAATGTAAGATAAATTGAAGGAAAAATGAAGGAAAATGAAGTAAAAATGGGAAATCAATAATAAAAATGTGTCTAAGAATCATTTTTTAGCTTTATGAAAGTTTTTAGTTTAACTCTTGTTCATTCTCTCATACTATTGCACACTTGTAGCATTTGGATCATTCTATAAATCACTTGGATTGGAGAAAGAAAGAAAAGGAATGCAAGGGAGTGCAAGGAGACAGTTGGATCAACAACTAAAATAAGATTACCTTGTAGGTAACAGGTTTCATTTGTGATCTTCTTGGTGGTTTGGAGGCATGATATATGCATGTGGTTTTATAGTTACGTGTTGTCATCGACATGAATATTTTCCTATATTTACAATGGTTTCAGCCTTTCCTTGATATTTTTTGGATAAACATGGTATAGTGGGTTCCAATTTTGATTTATGATTAGTTCTTAGGTTCCCTATGGCTATGGTTTGGGATAATATCTTCGAAACACTGGAAAATCTTGGGTCCTTGGAGGTTGTAGGGTTAAATGGTAATTCTTTGGAGCCCTGTAACAACTTGGGTCCTCAGAGGTTGTGGGTTGATATGGAATCCCTAGAGCCCTTGAAAAATTTGGTAGAAATCATTATTGTTGATGTTAGTGATTTCTAAACTGATTAGCTGAGAGCATTGATGTTAAGGGCTAAGGAGGTTTGGCCCCTGGAACCTCTAGTTGGTTCTATTTTAGTTTAACCCATATTATACCACATTCATTCTTAGAATATGAAATGAGGGTAATTGGTTGAAGGAGATATTTATTTTAGGCCAATATATGGTCGAGTATTATGTCGAAGTCCCTGAATTGGTTGGAATTTTCTTCTGTTAATATGAGATATTTTTCTATTGTGATCAATGAGCACTTGTATTTATTATTATGGTTGATTTTTTATAATTTCTATTCTAGTTATATCTTTATTATAAGCATGGTTTTATGATGTAATCTAGCTATGGATATTTTTCATGATTTGATAAGTTACTAGATTGTTGATGAATCCATGGGCTAACATTATGAATCCAAATCACAAAAACGATGGGCTGAATTTTCAATCTTCATCAATTTTTGGAAATAATGTTTCAACCGGGATCTTGTCACTGATAACCTTCTTTAAGCATGAAACATGGAAAACTGGATGTACTCATGAAGATGTAGTCAAATCCAATTTGTATTCCATAGTACCAATATTTCACAACACTTTGTAAGGACCATAATACATGGGTGATAATTAAATATTCATCTTAGCTTGCTTGAGGGACATTTGTTTGTATGTTTGTAGCCTTAAAAATACATAGTTTCCACATCAAAAATTCTTTCAATATGATTCCTACATGTTTTTTCATTGGATTCTATGCCAAAGTGAGTTTATCCTTTAAGAGTTAGAGAATTTGTTATTGATGCTTCATGTGATATTCCACTGCTTGAACCTTACAATTTTATCTGAAAGATGATGTGATGGATGATGGATGATATCCATAAAATGCCATAAATGGGGTCATTTTTGTTGCAGTATGCAAGAAAGCGTTATACATATTGAAATTTCTCTTTCCTGATAATTACTTCTGATTTTATTATGCTTGTTTCACTTAGGAATTATCTTCATTAGATTATTACATTCTTAATCAAGTCAATTATCGAATGCACAAGAGACATAAAATTTAGGCTAGAAAGCCAGGGCCAAAACCTCTCTCTCTTGGAGAGGAAAACTCGATAATAGTTATTCTTATAGATATTCAATTGACGAGTACCATAACCATGACACGGACCCTTGAGACCAGTATGTCTCCAATACCCTTGTCACTTCTCTTCTAGGACCCTTATGTTGATTTTATTTTCTGCACCGTACTTCACTATCACTAGGGAGACTCAGTCCCTAATCTAATATCCCCAAATTATATGCTTCCATCTGTTCCTTCTATAATATGATCCGGGTCTCCAGTAGACTCTTACTCAACGTTCTTCTTGAAATCAGGATACACAAGACTATGATCTCTTATTTGTTGTAGCAACTCTCCTTTACCGAGTATATACCTATGAGATATAGACCCAAGACTAAGGCTTATATAGCCTCACATAGTTGTTGTAATTATCCTGGAGATGAGCAAGGTATAGAACAGACTCAAAATAGAGATGACTATCCTCCTTTATTCATTGAGTAGCCTTCTCCATACGCACTACTAGAGATATGAATCTTTCTCAGATGATCTTCGACCTTCTCGTAGAATGAAGAGTAGTATGGACTTATGATAGGGCTAGATAAGCCCTTATTTTCTTTGTTGCTCAACCTTCTGATTTCAAAACAAAAGAAGACCCTTATCTCGCAATATTATCACATACCCAATCTAAAATCATTGGTGTATAGTGAGCCCACAATCCCTTCTATATAAAGGAATTGTTTTTCTCTCTAGGCCTACATGATACCATGTGTGTAGGTTGACATGATCAAGGGTTATTTGTTGGAAATAATAAGAGGGGGGAATGAATCAATATTCCTTTCAATTAGTATTATTATTAATCTTTCAGAGAATTAGCTAATCTTCATTTATTATCAGTGTTTGTACAATGATATAAATAAACAAAAGGAACACAAATGCACACATTTTTTAAGGTGGAAACCCTCTCTAGGAAAAAAACCACCTGAATTATTTTCTAATAATTCTTTAATATTCAACTCTAATTGAAAAAAAAGCTCCAACTTCCTAGAATCTTGAAAATAATTCTTCTCTAGCTCCCACTCGATGGATGCTCCAATGCGCAAGATTATTCAGTATTCAACTAAAAGGATGCCCCAGGACCCAATGAGCTACAACTCACCCTATCACCACCCTACCACCCTAAATGTTTCACAGGATTGAACCTGATGGTGACTTCATGCACTAGCCTAGCACCACCCTACCACCTTATAGAATAATAAAACAAGAATGGACTCTCGTACTAGGGAAAATGGTCCATTTTACAATGATATACAATGATGTAGAAGAAGAAGAAACACTACACCATAACCCTAACTATTACACAACCACCTAATGATGATCCTGGACCTCTCGAAACTACCTCTTCAACTCTTGGTAGATAGACACTTGTACAATTTTTACAATGACTTAGTACAATTATACCTTTATAATGATTGTATGTAGTGTTGCCCACTTGAAGACTTCATGTGGTGAACTTCTTGCTTTTGTTCTGCACCTTGATTGATTCTCTTATCATGCTACCCTGTACTACACCTTGCTTTGTTTTTCTACCCTAGAAAGTCTGGTCCTTTTCAACCCTTGACAACACATGATCTAGCTTTTTCTTGCCTTCTAGGATCTAGATATTGAATATAACGTAACTCTGTTATTTCAGATCCCCAATATGTGATTTTTGGTTCTATAGTATTCATTTGAGTCTTCTTTCCAATGCCACAGGTTTGACCCAATTCAGATTCGGCAAGAGAGAGTTATGCCCAATCTCTCACAATGACCTAATTGTGGACTAATTCAGTAGAGCGAACTTGTACGGCGTGCCACGTGTCATTGTTTCTTAATTCGGCTCTGAAATTGATTCAGTGAAAACTACAGTCTGTGCAATATGTTCCACATTTTACATAATTCCAATCTGATAGTCAGAGAGAGAGTTATGACAATTTTCCCAAGGTCACTTCTTAGATATGAAGTTCAGGAGCTTGCAAAAACATTGATTTCCACAGATCATATCTCCGAAAATATTACGTACCTTGATCTGAGATTTTTAGAGGAGCTTCCTCAGGATTTCGGCTTCACCTCAAAAATATTTCTGCTTCTGAAAGTTCGTAGAAACAATGTTGTATCACAAATTCCATGCTGACCTATTTCAGGGAGAAAAATGCCTACATGAGGAGGATATGAGGATCACAATTTATATAAATGCTTAGGTTGAGAGGGTCTTCAACAAGTGAATGTTGGAGAGATTTTAGGAGCTTAAAAATTATTAGTTATTGAATTTTCAATGACCCATGCCACAAACCCATGGGGTTTTAGCCCACTAACTGGGGTTACAAACTTCAAACATGAATATCTCTTAAACTATGAAGAATTACATGGCGTGCCATATATCAACATAAACATTTCGACAAGTAGATATAATATCCTAAAATGGGAATGCAACAATGCATAATATCAATACTGGAATAGAATTAAGAAATAAACTCACAAAATGTGTTAAAAACACATAGCCATCAAATATATTTTGCAGCAACAAAATTATGATCCATCACATCAGCCAAAAGTGGGGAAAATCAATAATATATGCCCTAAAAATGTTATTCCGAGAGAATTACATTATAACATGAAGAAATAATTTTTTTATCACTTGTATAATGTAATATGGGAATCACACGCAGAAAATATTTAGAAACAAATCTCTTTTACTTATTTAAACAGATCTCCCCATCACGATATGGCTTAAAAACACTAAAATCCCATGACTTGACTAAACAAAAATTTCCTGAAGCATGCATAGCATAATTTTATGAAGGTTTCAGATTTAATATGGTATAAACATTGAATCTAGAGTTTATTTACTCAAATCATGGAGAAAAATGGGGATCTAGCTCCTTTTACACATAAAAAAGATAACCCGACAAGGGTTTTATGAAAGCACAATGTACAAAATGATAGATCTGCAGATTTGGATTTGAAAAATGTAGTCTAACTGGAGCTATGCATATATTCAACTGAATGATACAAGGAATTAAGGAGGATCCTTCTTACAATATTTCCGGGAGAAAGGTTGGCCTTTCCCTAGAGAAAGCAACTCAATATTGAGGGGATTAACCCTCCCACTGCAACACTACAAGAAATGATGCAGTTCCTGCAAAGGACTATGGTGTAGATGATGGGGGTACTTTGGTCGTGTGCCAATATGTGAAAATATGCTCCTCAGCCTTCCTTATTGATCTCCCAAAGGAATGGAGACTCCCACCTTTGAAAAATGAGTGCAAGGAGTGGTGTTGTGAACCCTCACTGCAACACCCTGCAACACAACGTAATACCGCTGTAGAGATAACGATGTAGCTGAAGGATTATACTTGGCCTCAAGCTTGGATGTGAGGAAAATCAATAGAAACTCCTTCAGGAGGCCTCTCAGGAAAGGAGAAGGGATTCCTAAACAAGAATACCTTGTGCTAAGTAGCACAACAACTCTGCTAAACAACAAGAGAATGCAGAATTAACTAAGTAGACAAATCAAATATCTTTCATAAGATGTCTTACTATGGCTGCCTTGCCCTCCTTTTATACATGTCTGAGCCTTATTGCCTTGGGCCCCACTCATTAGGGTTTCCTCCACCAAGGAATCTTCATCCTACTATCTCTGTGTTGTCTCACAAGATGATCTCCACCTTCTATCCCAGCATTGTTGACTTAGTCAAAATTGACCTTGTCCACATGCAAAAGTCCCTGTTCACACATGATGGTGTGAAATCCAAATTTTATGTTGATCCATTTTCATATTAAGAGGGATTTTATAAATATTTTTATTATGCATGGGCCTCCTTACCCATTTATTCATCTCCTAAGTGAAATCAACAAAATTTAATATTCCAATATGTTACACGCAAATTTTGGAATATTACAATCCTCCCCTCCTAAATGTTTCTTGTCCTCAAGAAACTGCAAGGATATAACTGAAGAGTCTCCTCGCCTCCTACTATAGCATCCACATATGATGAAATCCTCCAAGGAATTAGATGTTGTCTCATCAATGAATCTCCATATTTCCCCTCCCAAGCATGTAAGCTAGCCAATTGGCTATCATCATGAATAAGTAAAGTACTCAAGAAGGAAATAAGGTGTTGCCTAGAGGTCCTCTCAAGGCATGGAGTCTGAAATGTATTTGGAAACATTATTCCCATGTGGATAATCCATCCCCAAGCAATCATCCATACAAAATGAGTCACCTCGCAACATGGAAACTACTGAAAATGTTCCTCCACCTTGAGCTCCTCCAAAGTAGGTGGGCTGAAAATCTCAACATGGTAGAAAACGTAGCCTACCCCATGTTGTCTTCCTCTCCACTTGTGATAAGTGTAGAGCATAGGTTGATCTTGGGATGCAATACAATCCCCCTCAAGTGGAAAGATGAAGACTAGATCTCCAAAGATCTCCTCTCCAACGCTGTGAATCAAGCTGGCCCAAATCATTCCATATGTGATGGATAGGAAATCATTACCATATGGCATCCCATCAATCACATGGCCCACCTAAAAAAGGAAAAAGTGTTTGGCTATGGTGGCCATATCTCCTCCCATGCTCCCATTAGAACATGAAATGCAGAAAGTGTGGGAATCCTCCTTCCCAAAGAACACATTCAACCAATGTGTTTCTCCCCCAATCATGCTCCCCATACAAGTAAGAACAATATTAGAAAGTGAAATCATGATCAACATCAAAATGAGGGAAATAATTAAGGTTTCATGTGGTGTTGGAAGGTAACAATAGTTTCCCAAGTAGTCACAGTGTAGTTTTCCAAACTGCTGCTTCAGAAAATAGTATGGCAAGTTGTTTTTTAATACATGGATAATTATGTATGTCATCATGTCCACTAAGGAATATTAAATGGTTGGGTACATTAGCTTAACATAAATGAAAGGATAAAACACTTTCCCAATTCCATATAAAATATGGTTGTCTCCATCATACAATTTTGCCCAGTGTTGACCATGGAACTCAATGAAAATCTTGCCCTCTTGTGGAACAATGCAAGGGATAGAAATGGTAAGAGTATGCAAATACTGCGTTAGACAATCAATGCATGCAAAAACAATATTCTTACCATGTGTTGAGAGTAAGATGATACATATGTATATGAATAAATCCCCCATAGTGGTATGACACATTCCTATGAAGAGGAATGAACCATGTGCTGCATGAAGATCACCCTTCTTATGCTTGGAAATCCAAGTTAAGAAGATCATATCTCTATAATAGATGTTTCCATCCACTACCTCATCATTATCACCTCCTCCTTTTCCACCAAGTGCATCAAGTGTGAAGTGATCCTGGGGATACTCCATCAATAACCCCAAGCTCCCAAGTGACAATGTTGTTGGCCTATGCAAATAGGCTCCTGCCAACTCATAACTCCATTATTTGACACACTCATTGTCGAAGACATCTCCCATAATGCTTCTATACATAAGAATTCCCTCCCAAAGTGGAAGTACCTGTTGATCATCCAAGGCTAAGGAGTAGCCCCTTTGCACCATGATAGTGCCATCTCCTACTCTTGCAACATTATGCAAAGTGTGAGAGAAAATATGCCCTTGCTCTCCCAAGAACAACCAAAGCAACACAAGTTTTTATTGCCTCCCCATACCTCCATCATACAAATCATGTGGTGAAAACATGGTGATTGATATGAAGAATGTCATATCAACACAATGTGTCCATACTCCTTGCTACCCAATGATGCGAGTATCCTTCCATACTTTCTCCACCCACATACCCTTAGAAAGAGGATGATGGCCAAACTCTTTCAAGAGTAGCCAATGCAGCCAAGCCTCTTTTTTCCTAGTATCATAGATTATAAAGTAGCTTTCTAGCTTCTTGTTCATCATCCACACCCATTCATCCACATGTAGGTGCCTCCTGTTGGAATCATGATTTCCTTTAGACCAAAACTTGCAGGCTTAGTATCTGCTACAATCGCTAGAGTTTGGATCCATGAGAGGCGGTTAGTCCATGTCGCGAAACACATGGGGAGCATTGAACCCAATGTCCAACAATATCCCCCCCAACGTGAGTCGGGTGAGTTTCGAACTCGAGACCTGTTGCTCTAATAAAAATCAAAGTTGGCATCCATGAGGGGCAGTTATTCCATGTCGCGAAACACACAGGGAGCGTTGAACCCAATGTCCAACACCTCCCATCATGTTATTCCTTAGCACTCTCCCAAGGAAGACTACCATCCTCCCAAACCAAATTTCTCCTCTTTCATTTCATGGGATGTTGAAATGAAACTCCTTGGAGACCTTCTAGAGAAGACCTCTCATCAATGTCATTCTTGAATCCATAAGGATCCAAGTGTAATGAGGGAAAACCTCCTTAAACTGTTGAAGAAATTTGCATACCATGATGTGTTGAAGTGCACCTCCAATGAGATCCCTCCATGAGACCTTTTCCTCATCAATGGACTTCCAAAATGTTCTGGATCTGTTGCAAGTAGAAGTCTCTCTTTGAGTTGGGGAATGCTTATTGAGAAAGGGTCATCTAGAAAGGAGAAAATATTTCTCATCTCAAAATGTCTACCATCTATCACTTCTTCCTCCATTTCTTCATGAATGAAGCTGCCATTTGATTGCTCCCATAAGGAATGGGTCCTATTTTCTTCACTACTGCTCTTGTACAACGTAGTGCAATTTTTTTGCTCTAAATTAGTTGCATGCAATGATGTAGATCCCTCCATAAGATTTGTTGAAATGATAAGAGATGGAAACTTAGGCATACCTTGGTGAAATTTGGAAGCATTTTGTAGGGCTGTAAGAGTTCCCTCTTCAAATGTGTTGGTTTCCCAAGCTGCTAGATGAAGGCTGCTCCTCCATAGTTGTGCCAGCTCTTGTACATGCATCTTCTAATGGTGGTGAGGGCTTCTACTACCCTGATCTATTTTTTCCAAATTTCTTGATCAACCTTTGAGAAAACTTAGCAAGAGTAGAAACTCTTGCATGGCCCAAATGGCTAAACCACCAAGTATTTGCTTCACCTTCAAGGTGCAGCGCTGCAATTTCTACAACCTCTCTCTCTCTCTCTACTACTGGATTAATTACCCAAGCCTTTGATGCACATGTAAGTGATCCATCAAAAGTGGATAGTAGGAATCTATTTCTTGTCATCATCCCATAGTTGTAGGGTCAACTTTCCTCTTCCAGCTGAATGAAATATGGTAAAGCTAGAGTCTCCTTGAAGGCTCTAGGTTTATTTTTGTATTCAAAAAGGTATTCACTTATAATTTCAGATTCCAACTGTTCTTGATGCTTCATGTCTTCTCCTCTTTGAGAATAGGAAGTGCATGGCCCTTCCTCTTCTTGAAACCCTCTGGGAGTTTCCTTGCATGTCTTCTACTTAACCTCCTTAGAGAGGTTCTTCCTAGATCTAAAAAGTAATGAGATCAAGCTTATTCTCTCCATCATTATGATCTTCTTCCTTTCTTTTCCTTCTTATAGAATAATGGCTGAAACTCACAGGCTGAGCCAAGATTATGCTCCGATACCATTGTAATATCCCAAAATGGTAATGCAGCAATGTATAAGCACAATAATAAAATATCTATAAGAAATAAACTCATAAAATGTGTTAAAAATAGATAGCCATCAAATTTATGTCGCAGCAGAAAAATTATGATCCATTACATCAGCCAAAAGTGGGGAAATGCAGCAATATCTGACCTAAAAATGTTATTCCCAGAGAATTACGTTATAATAGGAATAAATAATGCTAGGATCCCTTATATTATGTAATATGGGACTCAGACCCAGAAAATATTCAAAAAAAAATCTCTTTTACTTGTTTAAACATATCTCTTGATCCCGATATGGCTTTAAAACACTGAAATCCCATGACGAGACTAAAAAAAATAATTCTTGAAGCATGCACAACGAAATTTTATGAGTGTTTCAGATGTAAAATGTTATAAATATCAAATATGGAGTCTATTTACTCAAATCATGGAGAAAAATGGAGATCTAGCTCCTTTTACACATCAAAAGGGTTACTCGGCAAGGGTTTCATGAAAGCACAATGTACAAAATGTTAGATCTGCAGATCTGGATCTGAAAAATTTAGTATAACTAAAGCTATGCATATATTCAAATGAATGATACAAGAAGTGAAGGAGGATCCTTCTTACAAACTTTCCGAGATAAAGGTTGGCCTTTACCCAGAGAAAGCAACTTAAGATTGAGGGGATTGACCCTCCCACTGCAACACTGCAAGAAATGATGTAGTTCCTACAAGGGAATGTGCTCTAGGTGATGGGGGTAGTTTGGCCAAGTGCCAAGATGTGAAAATATGCTCCTGAGTCTTCCTTACTGATCTCCCAAAGGAATGGAGGCTCCCTCCTTTGAAAAATGAGTGCAGGAAGTGGTGTTGTGAACCCTCACTACAACACCCTGCAACAAAATGTTATACTGTTGCAGAGATAATGTTGTATCTGAAGGAGGATGCTTGGCCTAAAGCTTGGATGTGAGGAAAATTAGTACAAGATTCTTCAAGAGGCCTCTTAAGAAAGGAGAAGGGATTCCTAAATAGGAATACCTTGTGCTAAGAAGCACAACAACTCTGCTAAATAGCAAGAGAATGTAGAATAGTCTAAGCAGACAAATAAAATATCACTCATAAGATGTCTTACTATGGCTACCTTGCCCTCCTTTTATACATGTGTGAGCCTCATTTCCTTGGCCCACACTCACTAGGGTTTCCTCCACCAAGGAATCTTCCTCCTACTATCTATGTGTTGTCTCACAAGATGATCTCCACCTCCTATCCCAACGTTTTTGACTTGGTCAAACTTGACCTTGTCCACATGCAAAAGTCCCTGTTCACACATGATGGTGTGAAATCTAGCTTTTATGTTGATCCCTTTTCATATTAAGAGGTATTTTATTCAGATTTTCATTATGCATGGGCCTCCTTACCCATTTATTCATCTCCTAAGTGAAATCAACAAAATTTAATATTCCAATTTGTTGCATCCAAATTTTGGAATATTACTTTAGAAACCATCAAAAATATTCTTGACCCAAAATATGGTAATTTTTCAAGTCAAAAGTACCATTCAATATTGGGGTAGCCCCTGGTGCTTCCTGGGTTGATATCAATGACAACCACTGATCAACATTATTATCCAACATACTTGATCCAACTTCATGGAGATAGTGACATGGTCTTGGAGCATATAATTACATCAATAATTTTTCCTTTATACGAGTGTAACATGACTCTTAATTACATTTATGACAATATTAAAAACCCTTAAAGACATCAAGAAGAAGTCTTTGACCTATAATAAAAACTTCTTGCTCATGAAACCCATGGAGAAATCACTATAAAATCCATTTTATTATCTTTGTCTCTTCATTACATAAATTCATAATTACAAGTCATTATGAACATTGAACCTAGTTACACTTTTCAACGCTCCCTCTTAACTAGGGAGGTATTCATAATGGTACATGGTCGCTCTCAATTAGAAGAATCTCATAGGAAGAATCAGATTGGTAATCCCATTTGTATAGATCATATCAACCAACATTTTCTTAGTGCAAGGCCTTGACTAACAACTCCATCTCTCCACGATATCTTTGAGCTCTAATGCTGGCGAGACCAATGATGAATAAACACCTTCATCATTGTATCTCTCAGATCATACCCCACCCGTGTTCACTCAGGGTATTTTTAGGACTATTCTTATCTTGGATTCCAAGTCCTCAAATAATATTGGTCTTTCCAAAAATACCCTTATCTTTCATGCCCTAATACATCTTTAAAGAGTATCAAATGCTAGATGATTTCCCAATCATCCATTATGTCTTAACAGGTGAAGACCATAATGATGTGTTTAGCTATCCCTATCAACTAGGGAGGATCTATTCCACAAAGAAATATACTCATTCCTATACAAGAATGTACCTAAGCTCACTCTCGGCTTAGAAATTACCAAGCTTTTTCCAAGAAGGAAACTTATTTCTAGGCTCCCTCTTAATCAAGGACCTACAACAAAAATGATGAAACACCCAACTTATTGTCAAGAACTCCTTTCTTCAATGTCATGAATTTATTGGTTGTTGAGGAGTTTTCCTCTTCGAGATCTCTTCATAGGGCATAAATCATCCATCACATTCATCCATGAGACATTTATTTTATCATAAAGTGATCCACCAGTCTTCTCATATGGTCTAGCTTCATGTCATGCTGCTTCCCAACGAACCATATTTATACCAAGGATCTTCCATCCTGCCATATGGTTATCCATTGTGGAAAACATATACTTCCCTTTGGAAGCCCTACACAAACTCATCCAGATATTATTCAATTAAAAATATGATCAGTTAAATAAAAAATTACCTTAGTGATGATCTTTCACCATGACATCTTCTTGTAGGTATCACCTTCCTTCATACATAATGACACATATTCTAAAGATATGAATTTTCAAGGGTCTCCATATTTTACATAATTATATCAGAGTCTACATATCTTCCCAGGATATATCTCTATTCAAGTATTATTGGTTTCCTTGGATGTTGGAAGCCTCTTATCATGGTTGCATTACTCATGATTTCTTCCTTTATTTCTCCACACAAATTTATTTCATTCCCAGGTGCTTCAGTATGTAGTTCCTTGATTGCATAAAACCACCTCATATTCCATATGAGGACATATTATGTCTATTTCATCTGGTGTGGATCATTCCTTTTGGAAACCTGTGCATCAGAGGAGATTATATTTTCCTTTTATCATACTTCTAAAAATAGAAGTATACTACCTACAACCATATGACATCACTTCGTAACATCTAATGTAAGCATAAGTATACCTATACCTCATCGCTTTTCCTTTTGAATAATCCTGCAGCAATTTTTTCTTAGAATGAAAATTTTCTTGATTTGGTTCATCAACATGTAATCATATCCTAATCCCATAATTGTACAAGATAGAATTCTTGATGAAACCTTTTTCTTTTTTTCTAACCAGTGAATCCAAATAGGACTCCATTAGAAAAATTTCAGCACTTGTTTCCATATTGATTAATGTATGATGAACCTTGATTTAGATGAATTCATTTTATAAATGTTATTTTCAGTGAGATTTCGAGGAGCTACTTATTTCATAGCATCGATGTCACATAAATGTTTTATAGACATCCTCCCATGATGAGTGATTATCCTTTAATGCTTCCATCATGATGCCAATTCTAAAGCGATCTATCTATATAATATAAAATGCTTCCTAACATACTATTTTACAACTGATAGATACCTGTTTAAGAGGAATATGATCTCAATAATAGTAGAGATCTTTCACTTCTTCTTTCTTGGGTTTCTTTGAATCTGGTTCTTATATTTCTCCATTGATACGAGCTTCTTCATTTTTACTCTTCTCCCTAGATATGGGACAACATTTATTATAGGGCAAAAGTTCTTTACATGCATAAAATTGTATCCTATCCATGTTTCTCTTTTTCTTTAGAGGACCAAACTTACCGAATATTCCATTTATTATTGACATGGCAACTATTGTGGAGGTAAATCCCCTTTGCAGACAGAGGCGATCCCTACTAGCCCAGACCGGGTCTAGCAACAATCGTTCACACTATAGTGCAGGTTCCTAATTGCAAATAAACCAACTAGTGATGAAGGCTTACCTGGAATCCAACGCTGTCACTTGTAGAGAAAGTAGCGCTCCCGTTCCTTAGCTCTGGCAGATCACAATCCTCACGATCTCCGTGATCGGACACCTGCACACGCAAGAAACAAAACAAATGCAAGCATAAAATCCAGTATATGCAGCTATATGTCAGTCAGAGAAGACATAACTCATCATCACAATCAACAAAAAGAGTGAAACCATAACCAATATTTGCTTATCATTAATCAATCAAAGAAGAATACAACCATAGCTCTGACGCTAAATTCTCCTTCAGAGGGTAGCCAGAGGAACACGTCTCGAAAAATCCTGTCGGGGATGGGACAAACCTCTCTCTTTGGATGTCTCGACAATAATATCCTTTCTTACATTTTGCCTTAATGGAATGAATCAAGGCTCTTGCAGCATAAGGCTCTGATGGCTCTTGGGAACTTGGAGACTAGCTATTCAGCCATTCAGCCATTCAGCCCCTTCATCAATGGATGAAGGCTATATTTATAGAGGAGAGGAGGAGGTTGGGATCCCTACAATAGTGGAAGGGATGTCTTATCCCTTGGGAGGTTCCCCATAAGGTGGAAACAAGAGGCCAAAGGAGGAAGTCCGTGGTTATTCAGTCGAAACCACTCCTGATGACTCATCCACGAAGTTGTTGTAATAGAAACTTCGCCTCTTTTTTTAAAAAAATTTCCAAAAGAAGATTGGTGCAAGTGCTTAGCTAGGACAGAGCACCAATTGGCGCAGGCTCAGTGTTAATTTTCCTCATTTGCGCGAGTACATAATGGGCTACCAGCGCCAAGGCAAAAAAAGGTGTTTTTAGGGGTCTGCTCAGGAAATGATCAACATAAGAAATATTGTCCTCATGGAAAGGGATGCAATGATGGTATTTGCAAGGCATGACACTGCTTATTGGTCACAAAAACAACCCTCCAATGGGTGAGATGGGGATTGCAGAGATGGTGAAATTTTTTTGTGTAACAGATGCCCCCTAAAGCATGAGGCCTGAAAGAGAGAGAGGGGTGAAATGCTTTATGAGAACGTGTCCAACTGAAAACACCGCCATCGGAAAACCTGCGTAGAGAAATACAACTGATATCTCAAATACATGATATATATGCGGTATGGGCGCAGCCATCCATAACAGAGTATGTAATAATCTAGATCCGAGGCATGGACGCAACCATCCAGTGAGGATCGATAAATGGACTCAGGTATGGTCGCAGCCATCCAATCAGTGAGTCATGCAACCAATCATAATAATCCACAAAATCAGAGCCTGGATTATGACAGGTAGAATCTAGGGTCTTGCACTCCATCTCGACCCGAACAGAGTACAAGTTCCAGCATGTGAATAAGTGAGCTAAAGTCGAACATGAAAGAACATCGCCTGATTACCAGCCAATGATGAAAGCTATTAATAGACGTGAGAGGTACCACCAATAATGACAATGGCCCTCAAGGTACTATAGGTACAATCCACAGCGTGTGAATCAATGAGCTGGCGTCGAACACCCGTAGAATCACTCGATCAGAGGCCAATGATGAAAAACTCACGTCGAATGCAAAGAACCTGCCATTGAGGCATGCAGGCTCCAAGGTACCGGAAGGGAGTCTCCGGATCATCTTCCTGGATAATGAGCTGAAGTCGACAGGAAGTGACCTTGATCGAAGGTGGGCCATAGTGTTTCCCACATCATCGACATGAGACAGAGGAACATAATGTCTTTGTGAATTAGGATCATATGAGAATCAGAGGAAGGTTGAAAACTTGTAGAGGTCAACTTCTCTTGAACATATTGGCAGCACGAAAGTGGATTTGGCAGTATTTTACATCAAAATATCAGAGGTCATGGTGACGAGGCAAAGAGCAGATGAGAGGTCAAAAGGGATCACCCAAACCCATGGAGGCAAGTGAAAAACGAGATGAGATGTCCCCAACCCAACACGAATGTAGACAAGTGCCATGTTCAAGAGCGACATACTGCCGACATGACAATGATGCTAGTTCCATTTTCCCCACAATTTCTGGCAAGTACCTCTTTATTTTTACACAAGCTTGGAGAGGATACCATATGCTTGCAATATAAGTCCGCCCTTCGGGCGAATCCATCCTAGTACATTTAACGAGCCCTAGGAAGGAGAAACTCGAACAACGTCATCATGATTGAATTCGATGTCATCAGGGTTTAACGAGTCTAAAAAAGGAATAAATCGATGTCTTTTCATGTTTAGAGAGTTTGAAAAGACAGCAGAAAAGTAAACTCCACAGGTCCCTTTTCGTAAATAGTTCCTTAGATCCGAAAAGGTAGAAAGAAAAATCTGAGAAAACCTCCTAGTCACGATAGGGTAGGGTATTCCTTTTTCGTAAGTAATCTATCCCAGCCCGAAAAAGGGGTAAACGTATATTGGGTAGATGTCGATTCATAGCCACTTTAACGAGATCGAAATGACAAGGGACTCGGAAATATTTTCATGTTTAGAGAGTCATAAAAGAGCTGAAAGATGACTCCTCCTAGAGGAATGAGTGGTATAAAGGGTAGCTACTGGTTCCGATAATGGTGGAACTGCTCTAAACAAATAAAGGTTAAGAGGTTGGCTAACAAGACCACTCATCGCAGCGGTTCCTCGGGAACGGGTAAGACAACCAAGTGAAGTCATATGATCGGCCAAGCAGATAGTTACGATGGAGTGAGAAAACCAAGGCTCATCTGGCAAAAACAAGTTGATAAAATGGCAATCACAAGAGGTAAAATGGAAATGGTTTCATTTTTACACAAGCTTGAAATCAGGAAACTTTTCTTGAAGTTGGTTTCATTTTTACACAAGCTTGAAACAAAGATAAACTATGCTTGAAATCGGTTTCATTTTTACACAAGCTTGAAATGGAAACAAACTATGCTTGAAAAAGTTAAGCATGCCCCCAGCATGGTGACTCAATTCGAGGTACATGCCCCCCAAGCTTCAGTCCATATGAAAGGAAGATGGAGTGAAGGTTCAGATTACGAGATCAAGAAAAAGACTCGACTGGGATTTTATGAGATCTTATCAAAGACTCGAATTGAACAGGAACGTGTTTCATTGTTTTAACAAGGTTGACACATTAAAAGAACTATCCTCGAGACACCTTGTTTCATGGTTTAAGGAGCTTGGCACAAGACAAGGAACTCTGCTCTGACAACCTTGTTTCATTTTTCAAGGAGCTTGACACAGGAAAATAAGCATGCTCTGACCAGCTTGTTTCATTTTTTAAGGAGCTTGACACAAGAAAAGAACCATGCTCCGACAACCTTGTCATAATGAACAAGAAGTCATCGCTTCCAAGTTTTCCCCTCCCGATGGAAGGAAAACATCATGGAAGTCAGGACCCAATGCCCCCAGCACCTGATGCACAACGACAATATCACTAAGTACAGGCATGGGGTAGGTAGCCACATAGTTGACCTGCAGTGGGGCAGATAGAATGGGTGGATAAAAACCAGGAAGGGATGATGGTGGGCCAGCTTCCATATTAGGACCAAAGAATGAAAGCTGATCAATGGTCACGATCCGTCCTTCATGCGGAAAATAGACCACACGAAAAAGGGAGGAGACAAGTGCTCCCATGGCATAGGTGTAATCGCGCCCCAAGAGTAGATTAAAATCCAAGGGGCCTGGAACAACCATCATGTCCATATGGACGGTTTTACCTCCCAAAGTAACAGGTAACCTTGGAAGGACCCCTAACGGTTGACTAGTTCTTCTATTAAATGCCAACAAATTCTGTGTAACAGGAACAAGCGGCGATGAACCGAAATATTTCCAAGTAGTTGAGGATATAACACTAACAGATGCACCTTCGTCTATAATGGTGCTGGGTACAACCAGACCAAAGGCCTGTACCGTTATCTCGAAAGGCACATAAGACGAAAGGCGGTATCCTGTAAATCGATTCCAATCAAAGGAAGTGACCAAAATACTCGGAGGGGCTGCCATTGAACCGAGAAGGTCTTCCCCTGGTGTTACGATAGAAGAAGGAGAATCCTCCATGACTTCCATCACGAAGTCGGGAAGAGTATCCTCTAACACCTCCATCACGGGAGGGGGAGGAGCCACTTCTTCAGGTATAGGGACAGGGGAATATTTCTCCAAGTCTGAGGAATCTGAAGAAACAAGAAGAACCTAAGGGATGTGAGGTCCACTCTCAACGGAAAAGACCTGGTGCACCGCAGAAGGGGCCAGCTCAATCGATCCCATGACCGATGGTTGGTCGGGGATGGATTCCTGAATTTGAATTTCCAAAGGAACGAGATCAACCAAGGATGACTCTTGACCAATTGTAGGATCAGCTGGTGGAGGACTCGAAGAAAGCTGCTTATAACCAACTGGGAGGCATGGTGTAGAAACAACTGAGTTGTCCAAAACTCTCTTGGCTTCATCCATGTACATAAAAAGGTGAATGGCATGGTGCCCTTCACATAACTTACAGGGACTGGTGATCTTACCCCGCTTCTTAGGAGCCTTACCAACACTAGCTGAAGACATGCCCCCAACCTAACTCCCGGAAGCCAAAGGCAACAGTGGACGACTATTGGACCATACTTTGAGTACCTTGGGAATGCCAGGGAAATCTTGAAGAAGATGGTCTCCCATGCACAACATGCAAGGGAAATTGACTTTCCGTGGAGGGTTGGAAGGTTTATCAATGGAAGACTTCTTAGGCGCAATAGTCACAGAACTAGCCTCTCCTTTATCTAAATTCTTCTTCTTTGTCTTCTTCTTCTTCTTCTTATCCACCTGGTTACTCGAATCCAGACTTTCACCAGGTGAAGTAGAAGAGGAGGATGTAGAAACATGAGAAGAAGGGGAGAGGTCCACCTTGGAATCAACATGATGTTGTTAAGGTAGAGGAACTGATTGAATAGTAGGCGGGACATTCGTGACCACAAAGGTTGAAAACAACCAAACAGGCAACCCAACAGTTAGCCCAGGAAGGGACAACATTGCCATATAAGGAGCACCAACATTCCCAAAAAGAGGAAAATGACTCGGATTCCCATCGGAGGGGATTCCTTGGTTGGTGAACTCCGGAAAAGTTTCCATTAGAAACAAAATTCAGAACAACACCCTAAGGAAACTAACTTTAACCAGGAATATTTCGTGGGCAGTTAATTTTTTAAAACATTGAAACAAAACTCTACCGTTTCATCTTTTAAGAGTCGATAAATAGGCAAAAGGTGACTCTATCGCTTTCAGATTGGAAATCGCTTTCATATTGGAAACAAGCGTGAAAGGACAAGCGCTTGATGATCTTTTCAAATTTAAGGAGTCAGATAAGATCAAAATGACTGCTCAAGAATGCTAGGCAAAGGGTGTACCAAATAATCGTGAACTGCAATATACACCTTAGTTTCAAAATGAAAGAGAAATCAACCAAGGACTTAACGTACGTGCAGGCAATCTCCCCGAATGTTGTGTCCAGTGTATCACGGGTATAAGGCAGCAGACTCGGCTTCCTATGGATAAAGGATAGAAATCTAGTGGGGTCTCCCTTTATATACGTGACGGTACGAGGGGCACAAGTTCGTACTAGCGATGTCTAAAGCCAAGAGGCGAATGATAGCTACTAGGTTTAACAATGCCGGAACACGTCTCTAACCTAGACCTCTAAATGTTTCATTAATGTTTCAATTATTCCTTAGGTAAATTGAGTAAATTTTATGGTTGATATTCAATTATGTTTCGGTTTCAAGGCCCTACCGTATGTCATCTGACAATCTCCTATATGCAGCTATATGAGAAAAGAAAACTTTTCAATTCGATGAATGCTATCTTGCTAAGGGAAGAGCTTCAAACAATGATGTGACATAAAACAACACTGCAAATGAAATCTTTTCAAAACTAGATGACTTTCACTATCCGAAAGTAATTTCAAACATTCAATAATGCGAATAATGCAATGTAATCTATGCAAAATCCTCTTTTTCGAAAACTATGCAATTGTAATCTATGCACAATTTCCTTTTCCTTTTCAAATTATAAGAATGCACTCAATGCATTTTCCAATGAAATGAGAATCTACTTATTGCATGCTTTTAATAAAAGAGAATGCAATCAAATCGATTTCTAGTTTTCAATCATTAGACAATGTAATCTAAGTTCAATGATAAATCTCAAAAAATACTTTTCAATACAATGTGATCTAATGCATTTTAACGAAAAGCAAACTATGAGACGAAAATTAAATGAATGCAAATATCCTTAATGAAGGATGAATGCAAAAGAGATGTAAACAAACACTAAGAATGCAATTGTTGTTTTAAACACTTTGTAACGAAATTCACAAAAGGTGACAAAACACAAAGAGGACTTCCAAAGCATGAGATCAAAACAAGGCATTCATTCCCTTTTACATCAAAAAATCATGGAAAGAAGACATTTCAAAGAATGAGCAATGTAATCTATGCTCATACAGTGGAAAGACTAGAAGGGAAAGACACACTGGTGGAGGATTTAGGGAAAAAGTCTCAATTTTCACACACCCTGAAATTGGCTCGACTTTGTCATTGACAACTAGCGCCAACTGGCGCGACTTGCTCACTGAAAACTAGCACCAATGCCCAATTGGTGCGGGTTGCTAACTGACAACAAGCACCAACACCTGAAAATGAAAAAACAAAGAATTTCTCCCAACCAAGACTAGACTCACCGCTTCAAGCAGAATCTAAAACAAACCCAGAAACAAAGTATTGACCAAAAGAAACTTTCGAACAAGGGAAAACCCTAGCACCTACAGGAGATGGCGCGACTGTCTGGCTGTAATCCGCGCCGAACAGGGGATGGCGCGAGTGATGAACTAGCAACCCGCGCCAATTGGCACGACTGTCAGGGTGGAAACCGCGCCAATCAAGCCAACCATGAAAGGATGAAAACTCGGAAAAACAAAGGTCAGATCTAATCCTCTGGGGCTGAACCAAAAGCCAAACACAGGAAGAGCCAGCCAAAAGAGCCGATCAAGCAAGCAGAATCGAGAAACAACCGAAAAGACAAGACAATACTCCAAGTGCTCAGTTCATAAACTAAACTGGAGATTGACTGAAGCAACTTTGATCTACTTCGCTAATGCAGAGAAATATTGTTTCGAAGGCTATCTGGCTAACTTTAGGCTCTGTCTGTAGCTTACAAATCAGAACAACAACAAGCTAGACGATCCCCAGTGGAGTCACCAAATTATTGTGGAGGTAAATCCCCTCTACGGACAGAGGCGATCCCTACTAGCCTAGACCGGGTCTAGCAACAATTGTTCACGCTATAGTGCAGGTTCCTAATTGCAAATAAACCAACTAGCGATGAAGGCTTACCTGGAATCCAATGCTGTTGCTTGTAGAGAAAGTAGCGCTCCCATTCCTGAGCTCCGGCAAATCACAATCCTCACGATCTCCGTGATCGGACACCTGCACACGTAAGAAACAAAACAAACGCAAGTGTAAAATACAGTATATGCAACTATATGTCAGTCATAGAAGACATAACTCATCATCATAATCAACAAAAAGAGTGGAACCATAACCAATAGTCGCTTATCATTAATCAATCAAAGAAGAATACAACCATAGCTCTGACGCTGAATTCTCCTTCGGAGGGTCGCCAGAGGAACACGTCTCGAAAAATCCTGTCGGGGATGGGACAAACCTCTCTCTTCGGATTTCTCGACAATAATCTCCTTGCTTGGATTTGGCCTTAAGGGAATGAATCAAGGCTCTTGCAGCATAAGGCTCTGATGGCTCTTGGGAACTTGGAGACTATCTATTCAGCCATTCAGCCATTCAGCCCCTTCATCAATGGATGAAGGCTATATTATAGAGGAGAGGAGGAGGTTGGGATCCCTACAATAGTGGAAGGGAGGCCTTATCCCTTGGGATGTTCCCCATAAGGTGGAAACAAGAGGCCAAAGGAGGAAGGCCGTGGTTATTCAGTTGAAACCACTCCTGATGACTCATCCACAAAGTTGTTGTAATTGAAACTTTGCCTCTTTTTTTTAAAAAAATTCCAAAAGCAGATTGGCACGGGTGCTTAACTAGGATAGAGCACCAATTGGCGCGGGCTCAGTGTTAATTTTCCTCATTGGCGCGAGTACGTAATGGGCTACCAACGCTAAGGCAAAAACAGGTGTTTATAGGGTTCTGCTCAGGAAATGATCAACAAAAGAAATGTTGTCCTCATGGAAAGGGATGCAATGATGGTATTTGCAAGGCATGAGATTGCTTATTGGTCATAGAAAAGACCCTCCAATGGGTGAGATGGGGATTGCAGGGACGGTGAAAAATTACTGTGTAACAACAACATAGGCTTGATTTTATTCGTTTGATCCTGTATCAATTTTAGCTTTTAATATAGTCTCTTATATCTTACATAGAGACCATAGATGATCTGAAATTGTGTGAACAAAGTATTTATTATACAAAGATTGACAGTAGGGGATTTTATTGGTTATTTCACCTTTACTAGAAAGGATGAAACCAGAAGTTTCTGGCCCTCTAACTGGCTCTGCCTAAAGAAATATAATGTAAACACTAAATAGATCTGATCAATGAAAGTATTTGTTTATGTGCAAAGTATTCATTAATCAAAATTTTGTGTGTGAATAAGCAATTTCAAGTATTCTGCAATGGAAGTAATGTGGTTTGAAGTGAAACTAATGATTTTTTATCACTGTATAAGTCTCATTGGGAAAAGTGGACTTATGAAAATTTACTGTATAATGAAGTAGAATCTGAAATATAACAACAAAAATGCACAACATAACAGTAAGCATTTGTTTAAGCAGTTAACCCCTCTCTTGGGCTACCTCTACTGGGTCCAAAAGCCTCCAAATATGTTTTTCCCTCTTTCATTAATGCTCAAATTAAGTATTACACTGTGTAGAAAGCCTCAAAAGGAAAAATTAGCTGCAAATTTAGAAACCGAGGACTGAAATAAATAAAAATTGACTATTCATTCACCTCCAATGGATGAGTATAGTCCAACACAACTGATCTTTCACGAAGCCCTAGTGGCTCCACAACCAAAATCGCTCATAAAATCATTGATATAGTGCCCTGATGGCTCTGAAACCTGTCCCAACAGCTCCATAATGCTTCAATACCCCAAAATAAATTAAAAAATTGCTTCAAAAGGCTTTTCCTAACCAAATTTATGCCACATTTACTCAGACTGCCAGTTTGGCCTAGAATAACTCCAGCTAAGTCTGACTAACTGCCAAATAATTCCGCCAATGATAGAGGACCTGCCAAAAATGGAGGAAACGGAGCTAAAATGGAGTAGCCACTAACAGTTTCATTAAATTTCACCTGGACATGTTCAAATGCTATGAATCCTTAACATTAAATGTTTAACCGCATTGAAATTCCCGTCGGTTTAGAAGGCTTTAAGCCCGTGGATATAAACGTGGTTCCCACGTCCTTAAAAACTCCGCTCCACCACGTATAATGCAATAACTTGGAATTGAATCACGTTTCCTTTTATAACTGTCATTTTCCATGTTAACCTTTAAGTTTTACACACCACGTACCATTTCACATTAAAACTTTGAACTTTAAAATATAACTTGCCATTTGATTTTTGAAATATTGCATTTTGGGTTTAACCTTTGTTACGTGGATTGTAATAGTTAACAAAACATGGCCCACATGACTTTTGATATATAACCCAAACTTTAGGCTTCTGGGTTTTAATACTTTTTCATATTTCGAATTTTGTTTAATATATAGTATGGTTTAATATTTAGTTTTTAATAAGGTTTAATTAATTTAAAATTAATTAAAACATATATTAATTAATATTATATATGATTAATTTAAATCATATAAAATATAAAAAAATATATAATTTAATAATTTATTAAACCTTAATAAAAAAATAAAATTATTCCAAACCATAATATTAAAAAAAAATTCCTTTCAAAATTGAAGGTTATTGGGCGATTTCAAAATGCAATATCTCCTCCATACGGTAACGAATTTGAGTGCCATTTGTGGCTACAGGATCGTTTGTCCGAGCTATTTCCTTTCATTCTATTTTGAACCAATTCTGAGAAAATAAATTTTTGAGCATTTTTCCATTAAGGACTTGATCTCCTGATCAATAGATCCTGAAATGGTGTTGCTTCTTTCTTACCATAGATACTTGAAGTGAATTTTCCCCATCCATCTTGAAGAGCATTCAGTACCACTTTAGTCGTTTCTCTATTAGACATTACTTCTCCCAATTCCCACATTTGATCTTGTATTTCAGAAATCTTAATAAAATATGAAGTGATTCCTTCCTCTCTTAACAATATAAACTTGTATAGTTCTTGTCTCAGAGAAATTACTTCCGCCGCAGTACTCACTGAGAATAGCTCTACCAATTTGTCGTATATTCATTTTGAAATTTCTAGTTTTGATACATATGAGATGAGAGAATCCTTTGGGCTATAATATCTCCCTTCACGTATTTGGCACGTGCTTGAGTCTCTTCTTTTGAAGGTTGATTTGCACATCCTTTGATATAGTCCATGACCTGATTTTCAATAAGATTCATATATGTCCTTTTCTTCCATGTAAGAAAGTTTGAATACCTAGACAATTTGTTTCTTTCTTTGCAAAATTTCATTTTGACAGGTTCAAATGAGGTCATAAAGATACTCACTTGAGTATATGCTTTTCTTATTCTACCATATTCCTTATTAATGATGATGGAGATAGTAGCATGAGCTCTCTCTTATATATAATTCTTCAAGAGTGGTGTAAAGAGGTATATCACCTTGGATCCTTGATGAGGATGATCAAGGATGGCTTGATGATGGCTCCAACAATGTGGACTTGGCTTCAACCATGAGATATCTTTAGATTCCTTGATAGATAGATATCACCTCCTTCATTTTTATTTCCTCTTGAAAGTACCCTAATGTATAAGTCCATTAAGTAAGGTATTTCGTCTTCTTGAGATGGCTTGAGGGTTTCACCAAATCCTTGCAAATTGCTCCTTGACTGATGATTTTCTTTATAGGATCTAGGGTTTTGACTTTTCAATGTAGATCCCTTCTCTTAATTCTTTCTTAAAAACTGACCTTTGACCTTCTTTTCGTAGCTTGATCCTTATGTCTTCTTGCTAAAATTACCTTACTTGTCTTCAACACCTTAGCTCTGGTTCTATTTTGAGAAATTAAGGTTTTTATTAAAATTTCTCTTTCATGATAATTACTTGTGATTCCATTATTCTTATTTTACTTAGATATTATCGTAGTTATATTATTATGTTCTTCATCAAGTCAATTATCAAATGTACAAGAGACACAAAATTTAGGCTAGCAAGCAAGCGCCAAAGCATCTCCCTCTTTGAGAGGAAAAAACGATAGTAATTCTTCTTATACATCTTCATTGGACGAGTACCATAACCATGACACAGGTCTTTGACACCATTATGTATCTAAGACCCTTGTAACTTCACTCCTAGGCTCCTTATGTTGATCTTCTTTGGTGCACTGTATTGCACCAGTACTATGGAGAATCACTCCATAGTCTAACGGCCCTGATTGACGTGTTTCCCTTTTTTACTTCTATAATCAGACCTTGGTTTCCAATATTTACTCTTCCTTGGCCTTATTCTTTCACTCAATATACACAAGTGTTACACCAATTTTTGGTCATCTAACCATTTACTATTAGATGGATCGATGTACACCATGTAAGACCAATTTTACCATAGTATAATTACTTTCACTATAAGAAATAATTTAATAAATCATATTTTATTAAGTTATTTTTGGCTCACATAGGAAACCCCATGAGCAATAATTCAATAAATCCTTATTTATTTGATTTTCCTCTAGGAATAATTAATTAAACCAATGTTTAAATAATATTCCTGGTCATATTCAACCCAATTATGAGAAATAATTAGATAATTCATTTTTTATCTCATTTTTCTCTAGGAATAATGAGTTAAATAATTATTTAGTTATTATTCCTTGTTAAATTTGACTAAATCACCTAGAAATAATTAAAAAAGTCATTATTTGTTAAATTATTTCTTAACTCCATGCTTGAAATGATAAATAAAAAATTTATTTGATTGTTATTTCTGAATAACTGTATTTAACCAATTTAAATTCCTTTTCCCTCCAACAAAATATAATAAAATATTCCAAGCAGTTAAATCTAGATCTTGGTTAATAATATTTTATTGTTCACTATTATCGAGGATAACTCAATATTTTGTTATAAATAGGAGGGTTTTCCATTGATTATTCACTTTTATCAATTTCATTGTCGCACTTTGATTATTCTCATTGCTTCTACTATTTTCTTACTTCTTGAGCCCCCATAGAGTTCAACATGTCTTGGGTTTTCTACACCATTTAGAGAGAGAAACTTCCGGATCTGAAGCATTGAGGATAGTCAAGAACCCATCCCATTGAGGGGGACTGGTAACACCATTATTTGTTCCATTCTGAGGTGTTAATACATGTAAACTTCTTTATATCTGGTCTTGTCTGTTGAATATTTGGAGAAACGCTTATTTATTTTTACTATTTAACTGATTTTACTACATAGATCTTCGTTTTTGCAGCATTTTTTTTTTGAATATCTATTGTAGATCTAAGAAATTTAAGCATCCATCATTTTTTTTAGGGTTTTTTGTCACACAGAGCTAAAGTTAGATATTTTCGTACACTTGCGTTAAGAATTTACGCTAACAAATGTAGACTCCACTAGTGTAATTCATATTTATGGATGGTGAGTCGCTTCAGTAACTAAGGTTTTTATTCACCTAATTTTAGTCTCTTAATGTTTTTTTTTTACTTTTTATGCCAAAAGACAGTAAAAATTCTAAATTCCGTGTGTTTTTGGATGTTTTCCTCAGGTAACAAGTATCAGCCCCGCTAGAGATGACAACTTTTTCTGCAACCTATCGCTCGAGGATCCTAGATATAGAAATCACACTTTTTGGCCCAAAACTTGCGATTTGTGCTTGAAATCAAAGCCATCAGCCCATAAAATATGATTTCCATATTTTATAAGTTAGTAATTGCGGGCTACAAATTTTTTTCTGAGTTTTCTCAATGACCATCAGTGTTTTCCTCAAGAACTGTTTAGGGTTGTCTAACCTATGTCTCAGCCCGTCTTAGGCATAGATATTATTAGTTTGTCACCTTGAATTAGGACCAACCCCTTAGGTTTTTAGCAAACTTCCACCTTTTTAGGAGGGGTTTAGCTAAGTAGGTAGTTTGATATTTTGCAATTATTTCAGCCATTGTTTAGGGTCTGATATATCCTTCTTTCAGGTCCCTTTCTGATCAATTATTATTCCATCCAAAACTGCCTCTTGATTTTGTTTGGTCTCTCCCTTAGGTTTCCCTTTGTTTCCCTAGGTTTTTAACCTTTCACCTCCCATTTTGCAACATTTTCCCCTCTATTTTCTCGCCCCTTTCTGCACCTTTTCCAGCAGATATGAGTCATTAAATAGCCATCCATTAGACCTTAGATATTTTGGCTTTATTGTGTGTTTTGAGTTAGTTGCGTCCCCATCTTATGCTATTTATTTTGGAAGCCTTATTTTTGGGTTGAATTTATGCATCTCTAGATGTTTATTTTACTGTCTTTTTAGTTTTATTTACACTACTTGAGCATTTTCTCTTTTGCTTTATACAATTATCTGGGCTTAATTAAAATTAATAGACGACTTCCACACATGCACAACTAAAGAGAACAGAGCTTGGTTTACATTGCCAAGCCACAACATAAACATCACAATTAATTTATCTGCCTCACTGAGTCTTTGTTTATCACTCTTCATCATTTTTTTTCCATCTGTGTCTTGCCATCATTACACCCCCAAGTATCTTAGCTCGGATACTTGGAGGCCTTCATCCTCAGTTTCCGTTAGGAAGAATTACTCCACCAGATAGAATCTAAGTTAGTCCTCTGCTGAGTCCCCATATCAACTATGATTTTGTTTCATCGAGTTCTGCATTTGATTCTGAACCTAGTTCCCCTCCACCTCATTCCAGTACCATGTCAAGCACCAATGCAGGTGTTAGTCCTGTAGCTGGTGGTGGCCTTGGCCCTAATGCTGGAGCCACTACTAGAATCATTGCGGCTACTCCTTTGCTACCTTTTATGTGAGGTTTAAGCCTTTCCGACTTCACCCACATCCTATAATCCACAACCTAGGTTGGCCTACTATGTCAACTAAGCTTCCTTTAGAGATTATTAAGTTTGAAGGAAGCACTGGAGAGGACCCTACTAATCACAGCCGCTTCTTTCACATGTGGTGTTCTTCTAATTCTATCATTGATGACTCTATCCATCTTTGGTTATTCCAACGTATGCTCATTGCAGAAGCTGAAAAGTGGTATGTTGACTAGGCTGCTGCCTTTCATTCAACTTTTGTGACCCTTTCGAAATCATTTATGTCATACTTCTAGCTACCTCTCTGCTATGATTTGAGTACCAAGTTTTTGACCGCATTCTGTCAAACGTCTGCAACTCGCCTTTCTGACCATGTTCAAGAATTGCTTAGAAGGAGGAGCTTGTCTAGAGCTCCTACATTCAATGATCGCGTCTATATAGATTGGTCTCTCAGAACTATTTTTCCTTCTATTAGTAAAGATGTCGCGTCTCACTTCCCTCAGACCAAGGAATAAGCTCTCCAAGTCACGTTGAAATATGAATTGATCTATACCAAGCCTGGTTATGTTTATACCATTTTAGGAGATCATATTAGACCTAGTAGTTCCAACGCACCAGGGGCATATCATGCCACCGATGGTATCTTTGGATCTCTTTCATATTTGTATACTCATCCTTCCATGGGTTATGGTTTTCCTTAGGGAGGCACCAGATCCTCCAGCACTTATCCCCCTCCCAGCAACATGTATCCAGGACAAAGCACGTCTTATGCATTTTCCCCATTAAATCAACTAATGTGAGGGCCAGATGTTGCTCAACCTACTTACCCCAATGTTTCTCAACATCCTTTCTATCCTTATCCACAACCCGGTGCTATAGCCCCACGAGCATCAGCACCCTAGCCTCTTGTGCCTTCTAAACCTCCGCCACAACACCCACCTCCCCCTCAAGGTCAAGTGTATGCAAAGTAGAGTGAAACTAATCCTCCTAATTCAAAGAAAAATATTAAAGGTGACTAGAACCAATGAGTGCAGGGTAATCAAGGGCACTAATGTACTCAACGAAATACACCCCAAGGGAACCAACCTAACACTACAAACCAGCAATAGGGCAATCAACGAAAGCAAAATAGGCCTCTTCATACAAACAAGCCTTGTCATTTTTTTGGTGTCCATGCCCATTATACTCATGATTGTTGCCTCTTACCCCAGATGTGCCAGTTGTGGAAAGTACAAGAAACATCTAGAGGACAACAAACCACTACTTTGGCTCCTCCAAATACTACGTAGCTCAACTTGTTGTGTTCACGAATCCTTTCCCTCGGCAAGGGTGTGTGGCTGCCAAACCCCCTCAAGGTTAGGCCACCTCTCAACCTTCACAGTATAGTACCCCTGAATAAGAGATTCTCATGATGAATTCAGAAGAGGTCAATACCGCTGACGTCAACCTGTAGACCCGGTCACACCAATATGACAAGCCACCTACTACATATGCAACCGAGTCCCAAACCAAAGTTTCCACAGAGTCCATTTTTATAGCCAATGATCCTTTACAGATACCTCAGCCTCACGTAGAGATCATTCAAAAGATCCCTAAAGGACTATTACGCCGAAATGGTGCTTCCGCCAAATACCCACCTACAACATAGTAGATGACTTGGCACAATCTCCTGTTGCCATCTCAACACTAGAAGTCCTGCAAACATGCCCATCTCAATGAAAATCTCTGCTATCTTCTTTGGGTGTTGTGGATCCTTTAGATGATCATTTTATCATATTTGATGTTGAAAAATCAGAACATCCCCCCTCACCTTCATGCCTCACCTTCCAAATACTAGTCAATATTCGTAATTCCAATGTCTCATGATGTATCAATGATGAGTGCACATCCACCTATGTGATGTCCACCTCTTTTTGGAATAAACTCGGATCACCTAAATTAGTCCCATCCACCATCATGTTGCATGCTTGGGACGATCACCCTTCTCAACCCCTTGTTGTTTTCCGCAATTGTGTTGTCACTCTTGCGGGTAAGACTATTTATGTTCACATCGAATTCATTGATTCCCCATTCGATTAAAATATCCTCTTGGGTCATAGTTATACCTAGGCATTGTCTCATGATGCATCTACATTTCACCGCAAGATTTTATTTCCTCGAAATGGAAATATTGTCATCATCGATCAGTTGAAATATTATGAACCAAAGTCTCATACCTCCCCCGAGTCTATCATATCTTTGGTGTCTGATAAGTAATCAGTCACATCTCTTGCTAGTGTTTCATCAAGAGTCTATAAATATTCCACCATACTTGGTGCTTTCCAACATCACCCCCCTCTTATCACTAACCCCATCTCGTCAAATGTTTGCGTGATACAGTTGTCTAGGGAAAGCCACAAGCGATCTAGATCGACCAGCCAACAACCAACAGCTTCGTAACCTATTGGTGGTCACTCGATGGAGCCTTCAGGACCTTCTCTTCAAGGACCTTTTCCCTCTGCTAGTGTCTCTTCCACCCCTTTTAACAAGGAATAGTTCCCCCTAGCCTTAATTATTTGGGAGCCATTCCACCAGGCCATTACCCTTCCAGTCAAATACCATTTCTAACTCCCTTATCTGGAGTCTTTTCGCTTCCTGTTGTGGCTATGTTGAACCTTTCCAATTTGACCCTTCAGATCCCATTTTGGTACATCGATCCCCCAGCTAACACTCTACCTGGTTAGCTCAAACCTTATATCGATTTGAACCTGGTCCAACCGGTCACTATGATCCCTCCCTTTAATTCAATGCCTCAACTACCGCAACATGAATCTACTCTTACTGCAAAATAATCCAGTGAGGGGGGCATAGCCAAAAAGAAGGAACCTAAGGATAAGCCTCCCCAAATAACTCCTACTCCTCCTAAGGATCCAAATTAGTCACCTCTGTGTGCTTTTTGTGATGTTGTTGAGAATTCTACCCATAATTTTCCTAAGCTTCCTTGTCTCAAAGTTGGGGTCAACTAAGAAACTCAAATATTTGCGCATGAACCACCGTTGTGCTTTGTGTGATCTTTATGGCCACTATTCTCATCATTTTCCTCGTGTCGATGAATTTCGTGACACCCTTGACATTGTTTGCTAAATAGAGGCCGCTCGTAGTGGATCGTGTGCTCCTCTACTTGTGAGTTATGCTTTAGAAGAACTGGATAACATGTCTGTATTCATTGTGATACCTCTCACCGATGTCGAGATGACAGAACCTTTGGCCACTATCCTCTATCTATCATCATCCATGAGATCCATGGTGGAAGACCCCTGCAGGGAATCCCCTTCTGTTTCGACTAAACCTCACTCGGTGATCAAACTGGGCTCAACATTGGTAGACATTTTATCTACTAACTCTTTGTTTACCCTTAGTAGCGATGCGTATGTGAACCATATCTCTCATGATGATACATCAAGTAAACCCACTGCGTCATTTGGTATTTCTTCTGGCAGTGCCCCCATCTTTCATTTGATGAAGAAATTATGGAAGCCATGACCACCCCTAATTTTCCCTTGGATGATATGCACCACCATATGTACATCCCTCTGGAGGGGTCCCATGACTAGTTTGTCATGGAGTCTATAGAATTCATCCACAATGAGGTCCATTGGTTTTGTCCCCTCTTACATCAAACCCATGAATTCGATCCACATACACCTTGTGGCCGTTACATTGAAACCCAATGTTTGGGCAAGAGGGTATACCTTCTATAGGATTTCGAAAGACAAATCCTTCCTAATCCTTGCAATTCACTCTACCTTAAGTGATTTTACCCATAGCATATCCCATCAAGATGCATGTTTTATTTTTTTCCTTCATTTAGGTAGCTTTCATTGTTCATCATCTCATTTTTTGTTTTGTGGCGCATTTTAGATATATCCATCATCTACACCGTATATCGTCTATGATGAAGGTGCAAGTCACTTCTCCCAAAATCTAGCCTCAGTAGCTTTTGCCATTTTTACACCCATGCATTTGTTAGTCCTATGCATTGGATCTGCCACCAATAATCAGGCTGGATATGATGCAGTGATAGGTTTTTTAGTAGATGCCCTTTATCCTCGCATCCTTCATCTTCATTTTCATTTAGATTCCTTGCTACTTGTCATGCAATTGAATGTCATGTGTCATGTGAATAACCATGTACTTTTTAGAATATATTTACGAGTGAAGTTCTTAGTGTGTGAATTTGAAACCATTTCATTCACTCATGTACCTAGAGCCCAAAATCACTATGTAGATAGCATTGAAAACAATATTATAGATTGGCACTCATCACATGCATTTCACAAAAGAAAATAATCATAAACACATGGCGAACCATATACTTGTCATATATAAAAATATGCATATCCATAATATGTGTCAAAAAAATCATAAATGTTTTGGAGCTCACTACTCTAATACAGCTGACATGCCCATAACATGTTGAAAAATAAAAAATGTGGGGACCAAACACCCCTATAACTAATAATTTCTTGGAGGGTCCCGAGGCAATGGATCAGCTTCAAAAACTCATAGATCTTGCACAACATGTCTGGCCATCGCCATGTGCTGCATAACCGCTCGCAACTAAGAGGATAGCCCTATACATCCCTTGACGTACTCCTCCTCGAGATAATTCCATCTGCGCTTAGATACAATGGTCAAAATTAGCTCACACCTATGGCAGACATCCTCCAGTAGAGCCTCATATTCAAGTCCCCGATCCCCTCTCGCTCCACTAGACTCTGCAGCCCCTGGTGCTACGAGTCCTCCCATATACCCTGTCGGCTTCACTGATGCTATATATGCATATCAAAAGTAATGAATCAGTACCATATAAATATTATAAAAAATTTAAAATGAATCATAATATATAGTAACTTCCACTTACCATCTCATCCCCATGCTCAACCTGGCAGAAGTTGCAAGTCAGGGTCACCCTGAAATTTCATACCTCTATATGGATAGTCATCTATATACAACAAAATATTCTCCCAATGTGCTAATAACTTAGTTTGAAACATTCGTTCGACTCCCTTGCCTCCACACCTCTATATTATAAGCCCCCAACAGTTTATGCTGGGCTCCTGTGGGCCCCCATTATAGATTTGTACATGGGGCCAAAATGTGGGGATCTTCTTGAAAAAGAACTAGCATAAAAATCTACCAAAATCAAGTCATGGTTCACCTATCTATTACATAGAGAGAAATATCATTTCACCAACGACAACATCATCTGGGCCCACCCATATTAGGTCTCATTGAGTACACTCTCAACTAACATCATCTACCCTCCAGTGATATGGTGGAACGCCTGGTTCCCCAGGATCCATAGTATTGTTACAAAGACAGCCTGTGTCTCTAGCCTCACTAGATTATCGACTGGTATGGGCATGCCCTTCGCATGATCATCTAGTCTACAATGGCATTCCATGAACTCTGATATGTTCCACCTTTGCGGTAACAACGGATGTATATTTCCGACCACCCCTAGTCATGGGAGTATGATCAAGAAACATATATCATGTATGATCAACTCGATCTGGTGTCTGTTCACTACAAAGGCCTCCTAGTTTGTATCCTAGTAGCTGAATATCCTGGAAAACAAGGGCTCCCCTACCCTCATCAATTGGTTCTCAACCAAATTGAGAACCATGTACCTCACAACTGCGCCTCGGACCATCTGATCGCCCTAGATCTTGGAACATAGTGTATCGAAGTCCCTCTCTCTCCAGTTGATCTTTATCTCTACGATACCTGCACAAAACCAACTTGTTTTTCAGCTCAGAGAAATAAAATTGCATCCAAATAATTAAGTCCCAGTTCCCAGCCAAAAAATGGGACAAATCTAATTTTTCTGCCAAATCATACTTTTCCAACCCTATACTTGCAAGATCGCAGTTTTCTCCTCTAGAAACTGCAATCCAAATCACAGTACAGGGCCCAGGAAGTGCAATCCGACTATGAGGATGGGCATAGTGTTGTTCTTCAGCTCTAGGTAGCTAATGTCAAAAACTGAACCACCGAAAAATTAGAGTAGGGTTAAGCAACCATCTTGTGACACACGGATCTCGATTCCAACGGTCGGTTTTTCTGGTACAATCATCGCAAGATTTAGAGCCTTGTCCTCCTCTCCAATTTCACCATAGCTCCATTAGAAAATGAATCAAATTGGAGGGAACTCGCCTTACTAAAAGAAAACGTTAATTTTTATTTCGCTAATTGTGAGCAAACCATAGCTCAGTTTGACGAACCAGCCACACAGTTGAAAAGATGTAACCGAGCTCTAAAATGGATATCCTTTTTTTTCAGGGATTTGATACTTCACCTAGAAGCCATTTTTCCAATAAGGGTCACTTTTCTGCCTCTTTAAACTAGATTACTTCACTTGCACTGATTTTACTTGGGGAACCACCTTTCCTTCATAATTTTCAACGCGTGTGTCGATTTTCTTCATGAGTAACCATACTTTTCTCATGATTTCATGGTCCCCACTGGACCTATTCTATGTGGGAGCCTCATTGAGTTACCCTTGATCAGGGCATCTGATTTGACTCACCATCGCATCATGGAGTTTGTCCCAAGTCCCTTTGCCTCCTCTTATAGTACCCCATCCAGTTTTTCCATGTCCCTCTCTCCTGTCACCCATTTTCGCCTCCAGTCTTACAGTCCCCCATCCCCTCTGGAGTCGAGTGATCATTGCAAGGTCATCCATGAATTTTATGCTCTAACAAGGGAAGTCGTTCATCTGCTACTTAGTATCCCCCATTCCATTATCATCCCTGGTGTCATTCCATCAATAACTTTACTATGATACCTCATACCTTAGTTGAGTATTCCACATTACCTCACATATGGCAGATCTCCTTCTGTTGACAACAACACATTCATTCCAGATGACAGGTATATCGGGTGGTATACCTTGGTTCCAACTTCCCTCCTTGTTTGGTTCCTCGGATCAGGCAAAGGGACTCCTCATTCCCCTTTGACTTGATTTTTTCTCATCTGCTCAACTTCAGCATGATTGAGATTCGTATACTTGATGGTTCCAACCTATATTCCCAATGATTCCTGTGTGTTTCTAATATGTTTTAGACCTCATGAGGGGGTGGCCCTTTAGGTAGCTCCCCACATTCCCAGATGACCTCATATTATGCTACAACCTCAGATGCAACTTCGTATATTTGATGGGTTCAATTCCAATCGCTTCCAGCACCCTTAGCGTGCATGTATCACTCAGATGATCCATTCATATTCTCAGAGCCCTTTCTTGTTTATCAGGGCTTCTTTGGTTGTTATTATGTCTCATTTACTTAGGTATTATTGTATTAAGTCTTGACTGCTGTCCCAGGCACAAAATGTATGTCGGATCCATTATATTTTTGTCTAGCCCATTTTATGCCAACATATCATGTGATTTATATCTCAGTCTCACTTTTGTGGGTGCACCATTATTATTTGTACTTTGTCATCTCAGCGGGCATAGGTATGCTTCCCCTACCTCACTAAGAATAGGTACCCAAACATTGAAGGAGACTTATATCTTTTGTAGGTCTCACCCCCTCCTTTATTGTCCTCTCCTGCTTCACTTCTTCTATGTATCTTTCTCCCTCTCTCTAACTCCCCTTCGGTGCCTAGTGATTGTGTTCTTACAACATACTTCAATCATACAATCAGCTCCTAACACTTGCACGTTGTGGGGAAATCTGTTTCACCAATTTTTGGTCATCTAACCATTTACAATTAGATGGATCAAAGTATGCCATGTAATACCAATTTTACCATAGTAAAATTGCTTTCACTATAGGAAATAATTTAATAAACCATATTATATTAAGTTATTTCTGGTTCAAATAGGAAACCCCATGAGGAATAATTAAATAAATCCTTATTTATTTGATATTCCTCTAGGAATAGTTATAGTTAATTAAACCATTGTTTAAATAATATTCCTGGTCATATTTAACCCAATTATGAGAAATAATTAGATAAATCACTATTTTTCTTATTTTTCTCTAGGAATAATTAATTAAATCATTATGTAGCTATTATTCCTTGTTAAATTTGACTAAATGACCTAGAAATAAGTAAAAAAAAAATATTATTTGTGAAATTATTCCTTAACTCCATTCATGAAATGTTAAATAAATCATTTATTTTTTTATTATTTCTAAATAAAGGTATTTAACTAATTTAAATTCATTTTCCCTCCTGCAAAATATAATAAAATATTTCAAGCAGTTAAATATTGGTTAATAACATTTTATTATTCACCATTATCGAGGATAACTCAATATTTTGATATAAATAGGAGGGTTTTCCATTCATTATTCACTTTGATCACTTTCATTGTTGTGCTTCAATCATTTTCATTGTTGCTACTATTTTCTTACTTCTTGAGCTCCCATAGAGTTCAACACATCTTGGGTTTTCTACACCATTGAGAGAGAGAAACTTTTGGATCTGAAGCATTCAGGATAGTCAAGAATCCATCCCATTGAAGGGGACTAGTAACATCATTCTTTGTTCCCTTCAGAGGTATTAATACATATAAAACTATTTATATCCAGTCTTGTCAGTTGGATATTTGGAGAAACTCTTATTTATTTTTATTGTTTAACTGCTTTTATTGCATAGATATGGCTTTTTGCAGCAGTTGTTTCAACTATCTATTGAATATCTAAGGAAGTTAAGCAGCCATATTTATTTCTAGGGTTGTTTGTCACACACAGCTAAAGTGAGCTCTTTTCATACACTTGCGTTAAGTATTTACGCTAACAACAAGACTATGATATCTTATTTGTTGTAGTCACTCTTCCTTACACACTATATACTTATGAGATATAGAACTAATACTACGTCTTGTATAGCCTCACTTAGCTATTGTAATTATCCTTGAGATTAATATGGTATAGAACAGACTCAATGCAGAGATTAATGCCTTGTGTATCATTCTCCTTATGCACTACTGCATATATGAACCTGGCTGATATGATCTTCAACATTCCTGTAGAATACTGAATAGTATTGACTAAAGACTGGGCTACATAAGCCCTTATTTTATTCTCCACTTAAAATTCTTATTCCGAACAAATATAAGACCCTTATCTCGCACTTTTATGACAGGCCCAATCCAAAATCCTTGGTGTATAATGAGGCCACATTACCTTCTATATATATGGACTATTTATGCCTCTAGGCCGAGATTATATCATGTTTGTAGGACAACATGATCAAGGGTGATTATCCAACATACTTGGGCTGAATTCTTGGAGATAGTGAAAAGGTCATGTAGCATAAAATTACATCAATAATTTATCCTTTACATGATTTATACATCACTTCATAAACATGACTCTTAAATATTATTTTTGATAAGATTACAAACCCCTAAAGACATCAAGAAGAAGTCTTTGACCTATAATAAAAACTCATTGCTCATGAAACCCATGAAGAAAACACTACCAAATGCATCTTATTATCTTTGTCTCTTCATTACATAAATTCATAATTACAAGTCATTATGAAGACCAAACCTAGTTACACTTTTAAACAATACCACCATTTAGTGGGAGCTAACCACTTGACCCATTGTGTTTTTTTATCGGATACAAATAAACAAGAATATCATTCCAAAACTTTATTCACTATCTTACTTTCACATCATATTCATAATGATAAGATGAGATATGAGCTAATTGAGTACCAAGACAAGAAAAATAATTCCTTCTCGCCACAATTATGAACTTTAATGTATGAATTCTTACCAACATTTCCTTCTCTCATACCAATTTTTATGTATCTAGATCACAAAATAGAATAAAATATAGATCAATGACTTGAGAATTAACCTCTGCAAGGGGGTAACCTCCTTTACATCACATAAATGAATAATTATTGGATGATACAAATGACAAGACCTCCTTGGTATATATAGGAGTCTAAGGAGTCACAATATAATGAGAGGTTACATAACAATAATAATGTAAGGCCACAATAATAACAATATTGGGCTTGTATGGGGCACACCAAGAATAATATGGGGGCTACATGGGAACAAAAATAATAATAGGGGGCTACACTAACAATAAAAATAAGGGGTATACACTAATAATAATAATAATAAATGGGTTACATGAGTATTATCATGGACCTAACATCTAACAAGTGTTATTGCAGCTAGCTAGAGTAGGCATAAATCCTTTTTGTTGATTTTGAGATGAAGTTCAAAAATTTATGATCCTATATGAATTCATGATGTGTAGCTTCCATGTTAATTATAAATTTAATGAAATGCATATATTTTATCAGGAATTTCCATGTCAAGATCTTGCTCAAGTTTTGATTGTTTAACGTTGATATCATTATCATCATGATTTTGTAAATTTATAGGTAGTTATATGAACTCGTATAGAGGCTAGTCTAAAAAATTAGCATAGATCTGATGACCACGTGAACAAAATAGAGGAATTTAGGTCATAACCGCATGGAGACAAGCCTATGGGTGCACTTATAAACTCCCAACCACGTGCACCAAATAGAAGAATTTAGGCCATAACCGCATGGAGACAAGCCTATGGGTGTGCTTATAGACTCCTAACCACATGCATGAATCATTACAGGTGCAGTTACGGAGTAAAACTAGTGAAAAAGAGTTCTAGGTTATGGATTGATGACCTCGGGAGGTTCATAGGCTCCTGAGTGATCTGTAGTATCTAAGGGATGTTAGTTTACTTTCGACTAGTAGGCCCCACTTCTTTAACCGGAACCTGGATGTTGGTTCATATCCTAGTGACTAATGAGCTCCATCATTAGGTATAATTGGAGGGGTTAATTGTCAAATTTTTAGCCTTATTAATATCTCTTTCTCACATTTAATTTCCTTATGGTCTTATGTTGCTAGTGTAGATGGTGATTCACGCTTTTCATACTCTGAATTCCTAATATGGGTTAAATGCATGGTAATCACAAAGATATTGCAGTTTTGATGAAGATTTTGAAATTAAATATCAAGGTACATATCAAGGAGAGATTATAGAGGATTTTACACCTTCTTTACTCCCCAAGGTATCCAAGGGATCCTCGATATTCCCTCCAACAACTCAAAATCAAGGAAGCCAAGAAAGTGGGAGATCAATTGCACCAAAGCTCCACTTCTCTTACAGTCAAAGGGGATACATCAGCTACATTTTAGGGAGTTTTTGGTAGCTACCCTCTAGGTTAAATAGCGTTTAGCAAGAGATCATTAATATTATTCAAAATTTGAAGGAATATAGTAGACTCTTAGCTCTTGTAATAGTTTTTTCAGAATTTTATGATTATGTAATGAGATTTCTTTCTGCAATAATATGAGTATTCATATTTTCCTCCAATGATTTAGTTTTAGAGGTCTAGGCTTGGGGGTTAGGGCCAAATACATTGGCCTTATTCTCTCGTGTATTTATGTTTATTTTTATGCCATTGTAGCTATTTGCTTTATGATTTTTAGCTAGTTTTCTTACATTTCATTTCATTGATTTTAGTTTTATTCCATTTTTTCTTTGATGTAGTTAAGCTTTCCTAAAATTTGGTAGAATATAATATAAAATAAGAAAGTTGTGTGTCAAGCCTCCCTCTCTCATCTGTTTCATCAGAGCTTGAGGAGGGAAGATCTTCACAATAGGCTGAAATTTTCTCTTTATTTTATGATTTCTTGGAAATAATAGTTACATTGTAATGTCATGAACATTTCTAAAATACTGAGTTAGATTTCTGTTTGAATGCTTAAGTAGGATTTTTTTCCAAATTTAGCTCATATTTTCCATTTCCTTCATCATATATTAGCCAATGTTTATTGCACGAAGAGGTAGTTTTCTTACAGGTTCAAGTAGCACAACAGAGGAGGACTTAATGAGCACCCCTAGCTTCATTCTCAACTTTCACTATCCTTCTTTCAACCAAATCGCCTTCATCCCTATTTTTGAGATTTTCACCTTCACACCATGAGCAAACCTAGAGGTGCAAGACAGGCTTCTCAAGAGGTTATAAGCTTGGCCAAGGGGTTGTAAACCTTCCATCCATCCAAGTAAAACTTCATTCCACATTCCCTACACTTTTCTCCATCATTTTTTGCCTCATATTTCCCTCATACTATTTCCTGTAGCAATTCAGGACTTTCCTGTAGCACTACAGGAAACCTGTAGCAGACCTCGTAGCAGCACAAGGGGGCCTCTCCTTAAGCACATAAACCATCATCAACCTCATCTAGACTCTCCATAACCATGAAGACACCTTCAGCCCTACACCCATGAGTTTAAAACCTTCCTAAGCCACCTTAGCGCCTTCTCCTCCTTGCTACAAAAAAATGCATTTACAAACATAATTAGAACATGAATATATGCATGATTAAAAGCATGATAATTAAAGAGTGAAGTATACAGAGTGTGTTTAGCCATTTGGCCCAAAGATGTGTGAATATGTTATAATTCTTTCTGCAATTTCAATTCATCCATTTACTTCATGCAGATGCCTAGTTTGCTTCTATTTCTTGACATAGTTTAAATTGCAGATATCTTTCCTTGCAGAATAGCTAGATGTATTTTATTGCTTTATATTAGTCCTTTGATGGTTAATAGAGTAATTTTTTTGAGTCACTTGTAGTTATAGTTATAATTCAGAAGTGTGACAGACTTCACCCAAAAACCCTAGCAATAGTACCCTTTCATAGGACTCAGAAGAGGATGACATGATTAGAATGAATTTGTTGTGTATGTAGCACTGTCACCTCCAAGTTTGTACGAACCCCAGATTGATAAAGTAATGTAAGGTAGCCTCTAGGATTTGAATCACTCTTGGTGCAATACCAGGGCTCACCATGTTTTTGTGTCGTTGTAGGGGAGGTGTCTAGTAGATGCTTTGATTCTGTTTTAACATTCTTTTCTACTTTACTTTTACATGTTGTTTCAAAAATATTGAAAAAAAAAATGGTTTTCATGCCCCGTACGAGTAGTGATACTCAATGAAATTTTTTACCAAAAACCCCACATCCCCACATAGTCACCCTTCACTCTTCTACAATGATTGTGAGGTTTAACACACCATAGGTGAGCCTTTTGAAAATTTTTAGGAACCTATTGGAGAAGAAGAAGAACTTGTTTCACCAAGGGGACCTTCTTCAGCTATTGAAACCATAGCTGAGACTGAAGCCCAGGGAGTCTTTCCCATTAGAAAGAGAGATGGGGAAACTAAGATGAAGAGCATAATCCCCTCAACCTTTGCACATTTACATGGACTTACCTTTGAGGACCCTGACACATTCATGTTTGAATTTTTTCTTGTCTGTAGGACCTATGACTATGACTCATATGATCAAAAGTTGAAGCTATTCCCATCTACCATTTAGGATACAAACTTATTCTGGTTCATGTGTCTACCTAGGAAAAAAATCACTACCTGGGCACAGATGCACGAGGCCTTCAACAAAAATTACATGGACTATTGTATGTCCAAGGAAACTAAAGAGGAAATATTTAGGATGACTCTAGGGCTTGATGAATCCCTACAGGACTATGAAGAGAGATTCCACTTAAATTATAAAAGAGTCAACTGCACCCTTGATCCCCAATCACTTAAAATAGTATTTATTTGACGGATCATAAAGGAGGTGATAAAAACCCTCAATATGCTATCAGGAGGAGATATCTACTAGCTTCCTTATGAAGATATCAAAATTGTCTTGAGGAACCATTCTAAGGTAGCTAAGAGGAAAGGCAGATCTAGCCAAACTCTAACCAATAATCATTCCTCTTCCACCTCCATCAAGCATGAGACTGGAAATATGTTGGAGGACTTCAAGGGTGAGATGATGCACACCCTTGCTTCTCAAATGGACACAATTCAAAAAAAGAGAAAGAAAGAGGAACTAGAAAGTTCCTTGGATATATTTTTCCTTAGATGTACTATACAATACCCTCAAAATGAATGTCCATTGAATGTAATGGAGGTTTTCTTAGTCTATCAAGAGAATTGTTCCACAAATAAGTGTCCCTCCTTACCCTAGCTCAAGGTTGTATATCAAGGTGGGGAAGTAGCACCGTAGATACTATGTTTCATCAACCAGAGAATGCCTCAAGGCCCTCAGTCATATTAGCAGGGTATGGAAGGTGCACCTTATTCCTATTATCATAAAAATCAGAATGGATCTATGCAATCTTGGTACACCCACACTCCTCCATCAAGGCCTACACCTCGTAAGTGGCCTTACAACTCTCCTTATCATCCTCAGCCAGTGAACCAACCATTTCAGCAGTATGTTCCTCAACCATCTCATTGGAAAAACCCATCACAAGGGTGGAGGTCTTAACATAATCAACCACCTGCTCTAATTCCTCAACTCCAACCTCAACGTCATCTTACTCATTCTGCTCCACCCAAGCTGCCTCAGATACCTGCACAACCCAATCCGAATGCAAAAGACAAATAAGCACAACATGTTTATAGTGGAGAGACATCCTATCTAGCTTATGTTGTGGATATATAGCATATTAATCCCAGGTCTGGAAGAGTACTCCAAGATAACCACCCTCCATCTCCACATGTAGAGGTTGAGGAGGAAAAGGAAGAAATTAACACTCATCCAACAACCTCCTCTTCTTGAGATCTTGATCCACTCTAGTCAGCACACCCCAAAGGAGACCGAACTTCTAGGAGAACCAACACATTTGTGTGTAAAAATAACCCTTCTATAGGCCATTAAGGATGTCCCTATTTACAATTGGCTCATCAAGGAAAATTTCTTCAAGAAACATGGGAGAAAGAGGAAAGATACCCCCACCATCAATGTAGTAGGACAATTGTCCGACTTAATGTTGGGAAGGGTGATCAGACCCTGTTACTCTAGTTGTAGATGTGCATATAGATGGTGTCATAGTCCCCAATACTTTGATTGATCTCAGGGTTTCCTTCAATGTAATGGCCAGGGAAACTATGATTAAACTCAACCTCGATGGGACTTTGGGGAAAACCACAATGGTTGTGGAACTTTCAGATCGGTCTACAATAGCTCTGAAAGGAATTGTTGATGATTTTATGGTTTCAATTGACTCTTGGTAGTATTCTACAGATTTCTTGGTTCTCTAGAAAAAAAAAAGTTTAATTTATATCCTCTCATTTAAGGGAGACCTTGGTTAGCCATTGTCAATTCTTATATCAGTCGTTGGGTTGAGAACATGACTATTAAGAATGGGCCCTTGTCTAACAAGTTGGTGTTATATCCTCCAGCACAACCTTTCATTGACCATGACCTACCTATATGGTTGGAAGATGAATAAGTACAAGGTGAAATCTACAAAAATACAACCTACCCCATTTTTACCATAGATATTGTTCTTAGAGGGGGGGTAGCTTGATGAAGATGAATTCATCGACTAGATCATTCAGAACCAACACCCCACTGACAGTCCAATTGAAAACATAGTCAAAGATACTGAATCCACCCTTGGATGGAAATTCACTCACTTGATTCAACCTCTGAAACCACCAAGGCTATGGAATTTCGCCCATCCAAATATCTGAAAAATTAACTAATCTCTCCCATCTAAAGAAGAAGAGGAGCTATGCTAGATTTTGAAGGGAAATCTTGATGCATCCCTCAGTGTGCACACATCATGTCTACATTAAAGAGGTGTGAAATCATGTGCAGCAACCCCAGAGAATATTGAACCAAGCTCTAAAATACAGAGTCAAGGAAGAACTACAAAAATTGTTGGATGTAGGCTTCATCTATCCTATACCAACAGTGAGTGGATATCTCCTCTTGTCCTAGTCCTGAAGAAGAATAAAAAATTGTGAATCTATGTTGATTATCGGGAACTCAACAAAGCCACAAAGAAGCACCATTTCCGCTTACGCTTTATATATCACGTCATGGATGGCCTTACAAGAAAGAAGTTCTTTTATTTCTTAGATGGGTTCAGTCGGTATAACCAGATCCAAATTAGCCCTGAAGACTAGGACAAGACTACTTTCACATGTCCTTGGGATACCTTCGCTTACAGATTCCTACCCTTTGGGTTGTGTAATGCCCCATATACATTCCAAAGAGATACCCTAAGTATTTTATTTGAGCTATTCCATGACTCAGTTGAAATATACATGGACAATTTCACTCCCTATGGGGATGAATTGGAAGAATATCTCTCCGATTTGGGAAAAGTGTTAAGAAGGTGTATTGAGATGCATCTCTCCTTTAACCGAGAAAGGTGTGAATTCTTGAAAACGGAAGGAGTAGTATTGGGCCACTCGATCTCACAAGTAGGAATAAAGGTGGACCCCAAAAAAATCACCATCATCAAAAGGGTGCCTTCTCCTAAAAATCATAGAGATGTCAGGAGTTTGTTACATTTAGTCGGCTACTATAGAAAGTTTATCAAATATTTCAGCAAGTTGGCTTCATGACTATTTGGTTTTTTGGCCAAAGAATCTAAGTTTACCAGGTCCAATCTTTGTCAATACGCTTTTGAGATCATTAAGGGAAAGTTAACTACTGCCCCCATTCTCTAAGGTCGGAATTGGGCTCTGCCATTCCACATCCACATAAATGCATCAAACAAAGTTATGGGGGTAGCCTTGGTGCAGTTAGAAGACAAATTACCTTACATAATATATTTCATTACTACTTATCTAAGGCTGAACTTAAATATACAATCACAGAGAAGGAAATGTTAGCCATTGTCCATGCTTTAAATAGATATAGATATTCTATCATTTGTTATCATACATTTGTACACATTGAACATGAAACCATCAGATATTTAATGAATAAACCTAATGTTAATGTTAGAATAATTAGATTATTGTTATTATTACAATAGTTTGACCTAGTGATTGTTGATAAACTTGGAAAGGAGAATGTTGTTGTAGATTTTTATCTAGGTTAGCTCTAGCTGTAGATGAAGAAGGAATTGTTGATGACCAGCTCCCAGATGAACACATCTTTTCTATCTCATCGCTCTCTCCATGGTTCCTTGACATAGCTAGCTACTTGGTTGCTAAAAATTTTCCTCAAAACCTCTCATACAAGGAGAAGAGCAAGATCATTAGGAAAAACACCCCTTTCACCTAGATCTAGAGAAATATCTTCAAGATGGGACCTAACCAAATTCTCAGGAGATGTTTGAGGGAGGAAGAATTTTTTTACATCTTATCTACATGCTATGATATCCCTTGTGGAGGTGACGTTTCTACAAAAAAGGAAGCCTTCAAAGCTTTTCACGCATGATACCGTTGGCCTACCCTTCACAAGGATTCTAGGTGTGACCAGTGCCAAAATATGGGGAAACCTACAGAGATCTGTGATATTCCTTTGCACCCTCAAGTGGCTCTAGAGGCATTTGAAAAGTTGGGAATGGACTTCATTGGACCCATTGATCCACCATATGGGTAGAAAAATTACATCATAGTTTGCATTAACTACCTGACAAAGTGGGCTAAAGAAAAGGCTATAAATATAGAAGTCGAGGATAAGGTAGCTGGATTTCTGAGAGAGAATGTGTTCTATAAATTTGGATACCACACAGAGGTAGTCACTATTCAGGGTGCACAATTCAGATATCATCTCATGGATAATATTATGAGAAGGCACAAGATAAAGCATAAGATTTCAACTTCCTACCACCCTCAATCAAATAAATAAATGGAAGTGACCAAAAAATCCTTGGAGAATATGCTCAAGAAGGTTGTGAGCAGTAGTAGAAAATATTGGGTGGACAGATTGGTAGAAGCTACTTGGGCCTACAACACTACCTGGAAAACAATAAAAGGGTTCGCTTCTTATGACTTGGCACAGTGGAAGAAAGATATGTTTTAAATTGAGTTTGAGTTCAACAACTTGAGGATGGAAGTTGGGTTAGACCTAGATATAAAAAAGGCCCAACAAGAAAGGTTGCCGGAATTAAATGGGTTGGATGAGTTCAGGATGCAAGAACTCCTTAACAAAGAAGTGATTCAGCTCCAAAGGAAGGTCTGGCATGGCAAGCATATTATGCAGAAGACCTTTCAGGAAGGATATTGGGCGCTCATGTATGACTCAAGGCTCAAGTATTTCAAACGAAAATTGATGACAAGATGGTTGGGACCTTACAAAGTGGAAAAATTCTATGATAATGGTGTAGTTCAGATCAAAACCATAGATGAAGGTGTAATATCACAAAAGGGAGAATGCAGTAATATACAAACACAATATTAGTAACAATAGATTATGTACACAAAAGTTATGATCAACATAGATATAGACAGATTAGGTGAGCCATTTTATTATGTGGAGATGAATAAGAGATACAAAAATGCATAAAATAGAAGCACTCAAGCCAATAAATTGGCCTAGAATGACCCTGAAAACATGTCGAGGCAAGCATTGCGTAACCGGAGCTGCTCGAAGATGTATATAGTGTTGTTCCTTTAGTTGATGGTGATCTAAAAACTTCTCGTTGAAAGTAAAATGTAGATCTATGGTGATCTGGAGCTCTAATGATGCCAAGATTGTAGATCTGGGCACTATAATGGAAACCCAAGATAACCTAGAAAGGAAATCTAGTCAGAAATTCACCCTCCTAGGGTTTGATCGCTTGACTTTTGGATTATGAAGATTTGAAGAATAAGCTAAATTTGTAATATGTTGTGAAACCAGCTCCAAAAAGAGAAGAAAAGAGATATCAATGCCTTAGAAATAAGCCACTTCGAGGGGGCAACCTCCAATACATTACATGAATGAAGAAATCTTGGATGCTTCAAATTACAAAACCTCCTTTCTATATATAGGAGTCCATGGGCCACAATGCAATCCTAGCCGACCTAACAATAATAAATTAAGGGCACAATAATAACAATATGGGGGTTACAAGGGTACAATAATAATAATAAGGGGGTTACACTAACAACAATAAGGGACTGTACTAGTAATATAGAGACCTAACATGCCCCTATCCTTCAAAAAAGTGTTGTCCTCAACACTTCAATAGCTCTGGGTGCTTCTATATAAATTTTTCATCCTCTCATGTAGAATCTTCAATGGGTAAGTTCTTCCACTTGATGAGATACTCTGAAATTGATCAATTTCGTAGCTATCGAGTTCTTGTTTCCATGACCACTTCAGGTTCCAATATGATTTTTCCTTCCTCATCAAGTTCTGGAAATATTGTTTGAACTGGAAGATTTCACCTATAACCTTTTTAATCATGAAACATAGAAAATTGGATGGACTCATGAAGAAGTAGGAAGCTCCAGTTTGTATGCCATAGTACCAATATTTTGCAACACCTTGTAAGGAACATAGTACTTTGGCGAATAATTTATTATCCTTCTTAGCTTGCTTGAGGGACATTTGTTTGTATGGTTGTAGCCGTAAAAATACCCAATCTCCTACATTAAAACTTCTCTCGCTATGATGTTGATCTTCCTCTTGTTTCATTCGATTTTGTGCCAAATTCAGGTTGTCCTTTAAGAGTTGGAGAACTTCTTGTTGATGCTCAATGTGATCTTCCACTACTTGAACCTTCGAATTTTCTCTTAAAGATGATGTGATGGATGGTGAATGATATCCATAAAGTGCCATAAATGGGATCATTTTTGCTGCAGTATGGAAGGAAGTGTTATACCACCATTCAGCTAGAGGTAACCACTTGACCCATTGTGTTTGTTTATCAGATACAAAACAATGAAGATATCCTTCCAAAAATTTATTTACTATCTCATTTTTACCATCGGATTGAGGATGATAAGATGAGTTATGAGCTAATTGAGTACCCAAACAAGAAAATAACTCTGTCCAAAAATTTCCAATAAAAATGGGATCTCTGTCGCTCACAATAACCTTTGGGTTTCCATGTAACTTTTGAATTGTGTCCATAAATGTAGTAGCAACTGTACTTGCTTCAAATGGATGAGATAATGCACAAAAGTGTGCATACTTGGTAAGCATATCAACTACCACCATGATGACACTCTTTCCTTCAGACTTAGGTAAACCTATGATAAAATCCAATGAAATCTCCTCCCAACGTTGACATGGAATGGATAAAGGTTGTAGAAGACCCGGGGTCTTAATTGTCTCAACTTTATTCTGTTGGAAAACCAAACATTCCGCCATAAAATTTTGAATATCAGATTTAAGGCCATACCCAAAAAGTTCTTTCTTCACCCTGTGGTAAGTTTTTAAAATTCCTGAGTGTCCCCCTAAAGGAGAAGTGTGCAATTCCAAAAGAATATTTTGTTTTAGTTGGGAATTCTTACAAAGATATAAGCGATCTTTGTGCCATAAGGAATCATTTTTCCAATAAAATGTATCAAATGTACTAGTATCTTGCTGCAAATTTTGAATGAGTGTCCACACTTCTTCATCCTTCTTCCATTCATCTCTTGCTTCGGTGACCCAATCCAGTTGAATAATAGAAATGGCACAAAGCAATGCTTCCACCTCTTGATTCTCTCTTGAGAGTGAATCTGCAACAAAATTTAGCTTCTTTGTGACCCATTTTTGCTGCTCTTTTGAATATATTCTTTGTTCCAAAAAGTGTTTAATACTATCATGATCATTTTTTACCTTAAAGTGTATTCCCATTAGGTAAGTTCTCCATTTATTTAGTGCATGCAGTATTGCTAACATTTCCTTCTCATAAATAGGTTTATGTAAATACTTTCCATTAATTCGACAACTTTCAAAAGCAATGGGTCTTCCTTCTTGCATTAAAACAACACCAATTCTATTTCCTGAGGCATCGCATTCCACAAGAAAAGTTTTTGTGAAGTATGGCATAGCTAAGACTGGTGCTAGGCACATTGCCTCTCTAAGATGTTCAAAGGCCTTAGTTTCTTCAGGAGTCCATTAAAATGCATATTTATTTAATAATGTTGTTAGAGGTGTTACTATTCTCCCATAACTCTTAAAAAACTTTCGATAATACCCTGCTAACCCGAGAAATCCTCACAACTTCTTTATGGTTGTGGGGACTTTCCATTCCTTAATGGCTTTAATTTTGTTAGGGTCTACCTTAACACCCTTGTGAGATACAATATGACCTAGATATTCCACCTCTTGTACTCCAAAGAAACATTTGGATGTTTTTTCATATAATTGTTTCCTCTGCTGATAGTTTGAGCACCTTGTCAACATGTTGAACATGATCCTTCCAAGACCTGCTGTAGATTAGTATATCATCAAAAAATACTAGCAAAAATTTTCTAAGGAAGGGTTTGAAAATGGAATTCATCAACCCTTGAAATGTAGAAGGTGCATTGGTAATGCCAAAAGGCATGACCAAAAATTCATAATGACTCTCATGAGTTTGAAATGTTGTTTTCGGAATATCTTTAGTCTTCATTCTAATTTGATGATACCTAAACGAAGATCCAATTTGGTAAAATAAATTTCTCCATGTAATTTATCCAATAATTCATTAATCAGAGGAATGGGGAATTTATCTTTAATGGTGAGATTATTGAGCTCCCTATAATTCGGACACATGCGCCATGATCCATCCTTCTTGTGTACCAATATTACAGGAGCAGAGAAAGAGCTTTGACTAGGTTGAATTATACCTGCCTCTAACATTTCTGCAATCATACGTTCAATTTCGCACTTTTGACCATTAGGATATCTATAAGGCCTGATGTTTGGAGGAACACTTCCTGGAATCAAATGAATAGCATGATCATGATCACGAATAGGTGGGTGTTATTTTGGAGTTTCAAAAACCTTGGAATGATTGTCCAAGACTTTTTGGAGATCTGCAGAAATAGATGATTTTGATGTTGGAACTTCTAGTGAGCATAATTGTGCAATTATGCCTTGTTTTTCTTTCTTTAGAAGATTTTTCATGACATTGGAGCTTATTATATTTCTCGGCTTCCCTGCAATACCCCATAATTCGACTTCCTTTCCTTCTGAAAAAAATTTCAAGAAAAGTTCTTGAAAATTAAAAGCTACCGTCCCCAAAGATTGTAACCATTGTACTCCTAGTACAACATCAACACCTCCCATAGGAATGGAAAGAATTGGACTAGTAAATACATATTCCCCCATGGTTAGCTTGATATTATGGCATTTGCCAGAGAAATTTATAGTTCCTCCATTTGCAACCATCACTTGACATTCTAGTGTTGGGTATAGGAAAAAATTCAATTCCTTGGTTACCTTACAATGAATAAAATTATGGGTACTGCTTGAATCAATTAGCAGTAGTACCTTTTTCTTCTTGATATGTCCTTCTATCTTGAGAGTTTGAGGAGTGGTAATTCGTGCCAATGCATTACATGATATGGTCGGACTCATTTCTTCCTCTTCTTGGGTTGGTTCCTGGTATATATCCTCTTCTTGTTCATTTTCTTCTTCCTCTTCACAATCTATGTAAAATAATTTCTTCTCAGCACACTTATGACCTTTAGTGTATTTTCTATCACAACTGTAGCAAAGCCCATTTTATATTTTTTCTTCAAATTGTTGTGGTGTCAAACTTGTAGGTTGTGGAAATCTAGGAGTAGCAACACTTCCCTCTTTATGGAAGTGAGTGGTAGGCTTCCTTGTCGCCATAATAATTTTTCTTTCCAACCTAAATGCCTTTTCCAATGAATCAGGTTCCAAAACGCGAACTTCATGTTGGATGTTATCCTTTAAAGTATGTATGAAGAGATCAATTTTGTGTTCCTCTGGAATATTAGTTACCCTTATATTAAATTTTTGGAAGTCCTCAATGTGCTCCACCATTAAACCCTTTTGTTTGAGATTTATCAATTGGCTAAAGAACGTGTTGCTCTTTGTATCCTCATAATGTGCTATCATTTCCTCCGTAAAAATTGACCAAGTGAAATTTTTTTTATGGGAGAAAAGCCATCGATACCATAAAAATGTATTTTGTTCTAAATGTAAAGTTGCAATGCATACCTTTTGTGTCTTTTGCACATTATGGAGATCAAAATATTGCTTCATCTGTAGTATCCATGTTACAGGATCCTTTCCATAAAACTTCCTCATATCCATTTTTTGAATATGGTGGTTCTTCCCACCAACATTAGATTTTATGAAATCATGATTAACATTTATTTTTTTCTCATCATGAGTTTCCTCTACTTTATTTTCACCATTAGGAAACATTTCTTGTATCAACTTTGTCAAACCTTCCATGTCTACTTTTAGATCATTCTTCATGTTTTCCATTTTCTCATCGATCTTAGCTTCCATGTCATCCATCTTAGATTCCATGCCAGCTTCAATGCCATATATCTTATATTCTATGCCATTCTTCAAACCATCCATCTTAGTTTCCATGCCTTTCTTCAAAACTTCCATGTCATTTTTTGTTGCTCTATGCGAGAGTGAAATTTGTTGCACTTGCTCTTGTAATTTTGATATGTCATGTTGCCATTCTTCGTCTTCATGAGTCATAGTAGAGCTTTCTAAAGGCTTAATGGGTGTTGAATTATTTTTAGGGGCCATTTTAGAATCCAATACTGATATCTATTCTACAATATGCCCTTGGAATCAATTCAACTTTATTCTTAAAACAATACTTATGCAATTCGGAAAAAAATACACACCTTTTACTTGCTTTTGAGGAGCATGATATTGAAATTGAATTATCTCTATAATTGGAAATACTCAATATATGAAATTGAGCCCTACAGTAGCCCTCTGAAGCTTCTTTCAAATGCAACAAGTCTGATCTGATTTGGATTCTTCAAGGAAAAGCTATGTCCAATCTCCCACAATGACCCAATTTTGGACTGGTTCAGTAGAGTGAACTTGTATGACTTAACACGTGTCACAGTTTCCTCCTTTGGTTCTGAAATTGATATAATGAAAACTAAATTCCATGTACTTGTGGCCACCTTTTACAGCATTCCAATCTGATGCTCAAAGAGAGAGCTATGAATATTTTCCCACGGTCACCTCTTTGAGATGAAATTCAGAAGCCTCAAAAAGCCCTAACTTCCATAGATCATATCTCCGAAAATATTGCGAAACAATATCTAAAATTTTGCAACAATGTTACTCAGGATTGTGGCTTCTCACTCTAAATCTTTTAGCTTCTGAACCTTCATAGAAAAAAAAGTTATTATCAAAATACAAATATGACATGTTTAGGTTAAATTCAGGAGCCTGTAAAATGACCTAACTTGCATGGATCATATCTCAGAAAATACTGCGACAATGTTCCTTAGGATGTTGTCTTCACACTCTAAAAATTTCAGATTCTAAACCTTCGTAGAACAAATGTTATAGCAAAAATTCCATGATGACCTATTTGGAGCAGTGAAACCCTAGAATCTCAAAGCTCTGATTCCAAATGTTGTGAAAGCAGCTCCAAAAAGAGAATAAAAGATATATCAATGCCTTAGAAATAAGCCACTTCGAGGGGGAAACCTCCAATACATTACATGAATGAACAATTCTTGGATGCTTCAAATTAAAAAACCTCATTTCTATATATAGGAGTCCATGGGGCCACAATGTAATCCTAGCCAACCTAATAATAATAATTTAGGGGCACAATAATAAAAATAGAGGGGTTACAACAGTACAATATAACAATAAGGGGGTTACACTAACAACAATAGGGGATTGTACTAGTAGTATAGGGAACTAAAATAATATGGTTGCAATATGTTGTGGATCAGATCTATGCTTTGAGGGTTGGTCCCTCCTACAGATCTTCAAGCAAGAAGCTTGAGATCTACCTTCTTCTTCCTCCTCCACTGAACGTTGATGTTGAATACTCAACAACTGGAAAAATTGCATTGTATGGGAGGGAGAGGTTGATTCCTACTGCAAAATATGTTTACTCATCTCAAGAATGATGGAAATAATACATACAAAGTGAGCGGAAGGTCCCTCACAGGATTTACAACTGAAGTACTCGAAACTTCCCTCCTCCTTTGGATCTATAGGACTGGACTATGCAGTCCTTGATTTGACTACTGTTGCATGGAGGTGTGATGTGTTTTTCCTGATTCCTGATACATATTTGAAGTTCCAGAAGGCTGATATTGAAGCTCAAGGTGATAGGATGAATCCTTCACCAGTTCCTCAGCTGAAATACTAAAGGAAAACCTCCTCCTCTCAAACCCTGATGAAGAAATGTGTTATTTCTGAAGATGTATGGGCTACAGAAAGTAGGAACAATGTGGCACCAATGCCTGATGATGAATGGAAGCTCAGAATAACCTTACTATATTAGGAAAACGAAGTCCCCCATAGGTGAGTGTGGGATTTTCGCTCGGAAACACCTTGTGCTAAACAGCACTGCAGACTTAGCTAAACAACACAAGTGTGCATAGAAATGTCACATGAAAAATCTAGATCTAAATAGGTCAAAAATAAATAATACAAAGCCTGCCTCCAATGTTTCCTTCATCTTCATCATATATATTGTGAGCCTTCCCATGCCTTGGCCCACCTCATAACTGTGTTGCACATGTGGACATAGGTCTCCATGTTGATTACGCTGTCTCTCCATGATCTCCATGATCTCTGCATTTAATGTTCACCCTCTCCATCAGGTGTGCACTAATGCACCACTTCCTCCATCATCTCATCATTTATTTCTCTATGATATTAATATTAGTACTGATATATATTACTTGAATCCTTCATCTCTCCATGTTTTTCTTACTAATGATATTTGGTCTCCACTATTAATTCATTAATAAGCTTCTCCACTACTCGATGATGTAGATATAACAACTAGTTAACCATTTTCACACTCTTAGGAGTAGATTTATTCATATTAAGGGGTTATGGGTCCCTCCACCCATTTATTTACTTAGTTAAAAAAAAATGAGTAAAAACTCTAGTATTCCAATACACAAATGTAAAATTTGGAATATTACAGTCTGTAATCCCAAAATGTTGCTTAACCCCAAGAGACTGCAAAACATAGATGCTCCAGCAATCTGTCTCCTTCCTAATGGAATCCTCACAAGGAAGGCCTCCCCATTTGCTGCAATATGTTATGCATGCCCATATCCAAAGTTGTCTCTCTAGAATGTCTAGAGTGAGCTCCAACTATGTAGTTATATGTCCCTCGTCTCAAATGAAGCTGCAAGTGACAACCACATGTTACCCAATCTCAACATCAATACATGCGATACATGAAATGAAGTGGTTACTCCCACAAAAGGAAATTCCCAATTCACAAGACATTTCTCTATCCCATGTTTCATGAAGTAGACTATGTCTCTCCATTATTTCATCTTTAGCCCCATTGGTCTTGTTGGATCCAAGCATAATTCCAACATTGTGCAAAGTAAGAAGTAGAGACATATGGGTAGACATAAAATATGTCAAACCATATTCTCCCAATAGAAGGCATTGCAAAACATCTTCTTGTTTCCACACCATACCATCATCATACCAAGTGGGTTGGCCATATTCCCTCAAGAGAAGCCAATGCAACAAAGCATCCTGATGTCACACCACATCATCATCGTACCAGGTATGGTGTCCATACTCTCTCAATAAGAGCCATCAGAGGAATTCCTCTTGCTGCCATCCTCACTAAAGGAAAATACCCTCTAGCGGATGTTTTTGAGGAACCTAATAGAAAAATACCCCATACATCCATTTCTAGTGGAAGTTACTAGAGGAGGTTGGCGGGCGGAGGGATTTGCAGATGTTTTCTGCTCGGTGCACTTATCATTAAACTTCGCCTCGGTGATTTGGAATATCGAAAGTACCGGTGCGCAAAAAACATTAGCACACTAGACATCGTGCACTCCTTACACTATGTACACACTCACCCGGTACATTGTATTATTCTATAGCACTGGTGCATCACAATTCTTCCACGCTGGTGCATTATAAAACACCGCGCCAAAACCAAAACCACCTGGTGTGGTAGAAAGAAACTGCATCGGTGCATCATAAAACAACACACCAAAACACAAAGTAACCAGTGCATTTGTAAGAGACATAACTGGTGCGCCTATAAACCATGCGCACTGGTAAAGGGTTAAATTAAAAACAAATTACGACAAAAAACTTGGATTTTTCATTTTCCAGTGCTCCTGAGCTCTCAATTACTGGTGCGTGCTCTACCATAGAATGCACTAGTGTGCAAAAAACAATGGCACACTGAACAACGTGTGTGACGTACACACCCGCTCGGGGCGTCCTATTACCATCACACACCAGTGCTTTAGGAATATTATGTGCCGACGCATCATAAAACACTACACAAAAATAGAAACATGCCGGTGCATCCTTATCCAAGAGTTCTAGTGCACCTATAAGACTCGCACACCAGAATAGCGTTAAATAAAAAAAAATTAAAGCCAAAAAACTGATGCTTTAAAACTATTTTGCACTGGTGCTTTACGAATATTCTGCCCCGGTGCATCATCAAAACATCACGCCAAAACTAAAACATCCTGGTGTGGTATTAGGGAACCACCCCGGTGCATTATTAACAACACACCAAATATGACACTGCCCAGTGCGGTTTTAAACAAGTGTACCAGTGCGCCTATAAAACCCCACACACCGGAACAGGGTTTAAAAAAAAAAATTACGGCCAAAAAACCATATTTTTTAGTTTCCTCAGTGCTCCAGAGCTCTCAAGCATCAATGCCATTTCCCCTTCTCCGAGCTGCCCCGAAATCAGTGTGCTCATTGCACCCATTGCACGTCCTGCTACTCTGCATTGGCCACCAATCTCCAACTTGCATTTTGAAAAACGGTGGGCAAATTTTCTTTTTAAAATTTTACATCCAATATGCTTCATTGACGGCAAATGTACATGTATTTTTCTAGTTTTTCATAATTAAGCCTTTTAGCAGATTATAATTTTAAATAACCATTAAAAAAGAAAAAAAAAATCATGCGGTGCGCCTGAGCTATTCGGCTCTCATCGGATAGCAGTGCTGCCTGTAAAATTTACAGGCCACACCGCCGCCGGTCCTAACAGTATCTGCACCGTTTTTGGGGCAATGCCAAAAGTGGCCCTACATAATTTTAAATTAAAAAAATAAAATGTGGTGCGCTCATTTAGCCAAGCGCACCGTTGACCATGGGAATCCCAGTGCGGTGCATTGATGGAATTATCTGCACTGGTGTATGTTAGCGCACCTCACTCCACATTTCGAGAGGGTCAACGATGCAGCCGGGTAAAAGACCTCACCGTCAACTATGTAATTGTCATGAATTCAGTGCGTTGACACGACTATACGCTCCGGGGTGTATATTTGAGTCAGAACACCGCTATTCTGAACTTAGATATAGTCAACAGTGCTTGAAAAATAGACAGTTGCACCAAGGTTGGTCTGTTGTATTTCATTAGGGGCACCGGCACCGATGCGCTACAAACTTAAGCCGCACCACTACCGGTGTGTGACAGTTTTTGTGGCGCACTGACTGGTCTCTTTTTTTTTTTTCAAAAAAAATTATATATATTTATATTCCTAAATACATGTCTTTTTTAATAAAAAAAATTATTTAATATTTCAATGATTTAGAGAGAAGAGGAGGAACAACAACAAAAACAAGCTGAAGAGTATGATATGATTCACCAATGGAAGGCCCGAGAGAGGGAGAGAGATGCATACCCTCTCCCTATTATAGTAGATACCCAGTGGATCCTTAGGCAGGTAGGCCTCCTCAAGTTCTATGAGGAGGCTACTTCCCTAAAGGCCTATAGTTTGTTTTTGAGATATCTTATCCGCAGGTGGAATGCCCACCGACAGGCTTTCCAGGTTGGTCCTAACCAATGGTACACACCTACTGAGGAGGATATTTATTTTATTACAGGACTGTCGAGGAGAGGGGTGGATTTTCCCTCATTCCCAGACATGCCAGCTGGTTGTGTAGCAGGGAGTCAATTAGTTTACTCCCAGAGATACATTGGAGCACGTGTACTGTCTCTTTCAGAGTTTCAAGTACCTGGAGGTCAGTTACGTATAGGTGCATTTGGTAGAAAGGACGTGCAGTGCCTCTCACTTATCATTTTGACCATTTCGCACAACACCAGTGATGGGAAACACATTAGTTGCTCGCTATTATATTATGTTGATTCTTTATTACAGCAGCCACAACTTGTCAGGTGGTCTGCCATTTTTTTGTGGCAGTTTTGTATGGCCTTAGATAGATGTCATGCTCATGCATAAGGGAGGGTCAACTTCCCTTTTTCTTCAGAGCTATTTTGTTTATTTTTTGAGAGATTTCCAGAGATGAGACCTAGTTTTGTTCGACAGCCTCGTAGGCCAATGTTCGAGGCCTGGATGCACATATGGGGGCAGACGATGCCCAAGAGGGGAGACACTATGTTTCTAGTCGGAATATTGCATGATGCACTGGATTTACTAGCTAGTGTTGACGGGCTGCATCCCTTCATTATGGTCCCATGTCCTTATGTTGGATTATATTGGCGAGGGTGTCCCAACATCCTCTTCATAGATGATGAGCCACTAGATTATAGAGGTAATATTAATGTTTTATTTATATTTATTCTAACATGTTCTTTAACTTGTTTTTATTAAATTGTGTAATGCAATTGTCTAATTATTCTTGTGTACTTGTATATATTTTGCAGACATTGAATATTTTTATGGCAAGGAGATGCCAGATCCACCACATGATCCAGGTCTAGATTCTGATGACGATCAAGACATGGCTAATGCCGAGGATGATCATGATCAGGATGAGGCTGGTGTAGTAGAGAGACATGCTTCTGCTCATGGTGCACTGGTACCACCTTTTTCTACACGCAGTCGACTTGAGACTAGATATAGGATGAAGTTGGGAAACTAACTCTGTGCATTGCTATTGATGTGGGCATTAGGCTAGCTCATTACAGAGACATACAAGCTGATGATAGGCTGTTATGGATATGGAGAGGCATACTGCGTGACATGTACAGCCTGATGCATCATGCCGTAGGAGCTACAACAGTTGTTACACGATTGAGGAGGATTGTTCGTAGCTATAGGCATAGTCGAGCCGCGACACGTGATGGACAGTCTGCGAGCAACGACTCACATGCATCTCATGATCGTTCACCTCACGTCACGCCTGATGAGCATAAGGCTCCACTAGAAGCATCTAGCAGTCATCATGGAGATGAGGCTGGACCATCGGCCACGTCAAGTAAGCAGCCTGTAGCATCCATCAGTACTAGTCATGATCATGAGCAAGCGCCTGGACCATCGAAAATTTATGTTGCACTATTGGCTAAGCAGGCCCCCATTACTACTGCTTATATTGATCTTGTACTATCACCAGCTAATGCATCCATCAGTACTAGTGATCATGATCATAAGCAGTCTCGACCATCGACCGTCACGGCTACACCCTTTACTATTCAAGCTTTCACTTGTACTGCTATTGATGTTGTTATACTACCACTAGCTGATTGATGACATTTATATTACAGTTGTATATTTTTAACATTATTCAGTTATATATATATATATATATATATATGGTCCATGTATTTTATGTTCACGTTATAGTTGTACTTAATTTACATGTTGGTGATCATCATGATGTGGCGCATATTTTTAGGTCATGTTAGATATGTTCATTTAATTTTTATCTTGCAGATATATGTGTATATGTGATATCATGATTTAGTTGACATGGGATGTATATTTGATGTTTGTGTTGTGACGATGTTAATATACAATGTTAATTTGATGTTTGAATGTGTTTTTTAGTCGAATATGATGTTTGTACGATGGTTATCATGATCGTGATGATGTTTATTAATTAATTTAATATTAAATGACCATGATATTTATTAAATATTATGTCGTGATTGTAATTAAAATTTAAATTTTAATTGTATGTAAAATTGTAAAATTGTATTTGTATTTGTACCAATTGTAATTTTAACTGTAATTGTATGTAAAATATTTATTAATGTAAAATTTTAATTGTAATTGTAATATTTAATTTATTGTGAAATGATTTTAATTGTATATATGAAAAAATGTAAAATTGTAATTGTAATTCTAATTGTATGTAAAATTCTAAAATTGTAATTGTATTTGTAATTGTAATTTTAAGTGTAAATGTAATTCTATGTAAAATTGTAAATGTAATTGTATGTAAACTTCTAAAATTGTAATTGTATTTGTAATTGTAATTTTAATTGAATTGTATGTAAATATTTGTAAAATTGTAATTGTAATTGTAAATGTAATTCATCGTAAAATTGTAAATGTAATAATTGTATGTAAAATTAAAATTGTAATTATAATTCTAATCGTAATTCATGTCTGTGAAATTAATGTAAAATTGTAATTGTAATTGTAATTGTATGTAAAATATTTGTAAAATTTTAATTGTATTAATGTGAAGTGATTTTATTAAAATATTTAAATTTGTAAATTTGCAAATAATTGTAAAATTACAAATCTAGAATAATACGAATTTTTGTAACATAATAAAGTTTAGAAAATAATGAAAATAAATTCATGTACTTTAGAATTATCATTATTTTATTATGATCTTACATACAAAAAAAAAAAAAAAATTATACAGTCCGGTGCGCTTATCATCATAACACGCACCGGTGCATCGTATTACGAAGATGCACCGGTGCTTCACCACTCTTCCACATAGGTAACAAATAAACGCAAATAAAAAATTGAAACTCTATTTTCTTTAAGTGAAAAAAAAGCGGAAATTTGAAAAATGGGTGGCAAAATATTTTTGAAAATCTAACTTCATAAAATAATTCTTTAAATAATAAACACTTTTCATTATTTCACTATTTTTGCTAAAATTTTCAGCTAGATATTTGCAGGAGACAAACTTGGAGCAAAAGAGCATGAGGGCACTGTGGAGTAGTGAAATACGTTCGAACAGAAGTATTCAAACAATTAGAAACCAAATCTCTACAGATTCAAACCCTATATCATAGAATTTCAAACCATCTCGTGATTAAATTTGATTATTTTTTTACTTATTTCTGCAGTTTTTTTTAACTTTTTCTACAGTTTTATTCATTTTTACCCTAAACCCTTCATTTTTTTGTTTTTTCACTTTATTCTCCCTATTTATGTGATTTTAGAATTAGGGTTTTTCATTTTATATTAATGTCCAACCCACGGGATGACTTGGACAGTCGGATCCCAATTCATTCGGCCATTGCATGAATTTTTGGAAAAAATGGATTTTTCTTTATCGATGCACCCTGCATATGCTACTGCACTAGTGCGTTGTATTACACAACACATAGCGCAAGTAATGTGTAGTAAAAAAATTGAATTTTTTTTTTCTAAATCCGTGTGCCATATCTGAAATAGAGCATTGGTGCTCCATTTAACGAGGATAGCACCGCATGGTGTATTACACTATTTATGCAGTGCGTTTATAATACCCCACACATCGTACAGTCTATTACACTATTTCTGTAGTGCATTTATAATACCCAACGCACCGTATGGTCCATTATACTATTTTGCAGTGTGTTTTTAATATCCCCACGCATCGGCTGCAGTGCATACCTCATGAAAGGCACATTGGTGTTTTGAGATTTATTTTCTACCTGAAAAGTTGAGAATTTATTTATAAATATATTAATAAATGATATGGTACAAGTTTCAAATTGATAAATAAATGACTGACAAGAGATTAAGTAACAAAAATACTGTTAACACATCAAGAAAAGAAAAAAAGGCAAGTTCTTTGTAAATTCTTTATAAAAAATATTATTTTTGAACTATATGTAAGTTTAACTAATATGTATTGTTTATTGTGTATCATGCAGAGCCACAAAATAATGAAGCTCGATATGATTATTTTTGATCTAGAACCAAAAGAGCGTAAAATTTTAATGGAAAAATTGCAAAAGGATGAATCAGGTAAATGAAAAAATGCTATTGATCGAATATGCATTCCTTTTTTTAATTATCATTAATAATATACCTAAAATTATTAGATAACGTGTGTCAAACAGTCTACTAATTCACATCTGTTTAATTTTCTACAGGGACCAACAACTCAGGAAAATTATGTTCTAAAAAATTAGAACATGACAATGAAAATGAATTTCTCCTTAGCTCATCTGGAGTAGTGTTGGAAGTTAACGAAAGGGGGAAAAGCTTTTACAAAAGTTTGAGGGATCTAGTGGAACGAATGTATAGACATTATTTCCACTTACAATACAAAAATCAATCCAATGATTCCAAGAACCAAATTTTATCTAAACTACAGGAAGAGTTTCCAAAGAATTGGTCAATGATACATGTCATACTTTTAATAGCAAAAACATACAAAAACAAAAAAGAAGGAATGAAAAAGTAATATTCGTTTAAATGTTTGTCTAGAATTATTTATAAATACCACTTTTGTTATATTTAATTTTCATATATCAATATAAAAATTAAATATTTTATTGTCATGTTACATTTTCAGGAAGATTATGAAAATCTCAAAAGATGAATGAGCTGATATCAGAAATATGCCAGTAGGAATGTCCAAAAAGGTGTACAAGGAGATGGTCAAAGAAATGGACAAAAATGCATATTAGGAGGAGCCATCTCAACAACAACGTGCTTCAAATGTAATATGTAATCATTGAATTTTTCGATCATTAGGTACAATAAATATACAATTTAATATTAAATATTAATTTTCAAGAATTTTCTTGCAAAAAAGAAAAGAAAATGTAACCCATTCAACACATAGAACAGTATGACAAGGAAGAAAAGGATTGATCTCTAAGTTTGTCGGTAATTGTTACTTCCTTATAACAACTTAACTAGATTTCATTTTTGTATTTTTTAAGTTGTTTTACAAAAATCATAATTGAATGTCTTCAAACAGGTGCTAACATACAAATAAGAACCATCGGATGAATTGATTGAAATTGGGTTAAATATGGGTTGTGAGCATATGTTGGCATATCATAGTTTAATTGTGGAATTTGTAAGCATCTATCAATCTTGTTGTACTTAACTCTGTATATAATTAATAGAACAAAAACATATTTTATATTAAATATATGATTTGTTATCGGGTATAAAACTTGCAGGAAATAGAGTATGGAACTACGCCAATAGATGAAATTTTGAAAGATGGCATGGTACGTGGTTTTGAAAAATGTATAGTTTATGAGTCAATTGTTGCTATGGTACGTCATTTTTATTTTCGATTTAAATTGATGTATATTTTTTAATATTTAAATTTTAATTATTCTCACCAATGTATATAAACTCATTTTAGTTTATTTTTATGTTTGTAGATGGAAGGTGAAAAAGAAGAAAACGATCAATGTCATGAACAAAACATTCCTAAAAATAACCCAAGTCATGGAAGTAGCTCTAGCAGTGAAAATAGTCCAAGCGAAGAATCATGATCGCTATGTTTGGATACCACAACAAGGAATTTTATTTTTTGAAATATGTCTGTGAAATCAGACATTTTTTTTAATATAATGGACATAGTGTCCCAATTGAAAGACAAAGGGATATGAATAATTGTCCCATTTTGTATGATAAATAATGTCTTATATATATATATATAAGATGTTTTAATTTATTCTATTGTGTTCTCCATTGTCGCTATTGCGTTCTCCATTGTCATTCTCAAATGAACTAATAAAAGTTTAATTCATACGAATATTGTTATAACATATATATGTGTCGATTTTGATGAATAATGAATTTAAAAAAACCACAATAATTCTTATATGATATGGTGTAGGGATTCTAGGTTAAATCAAAATCCTAGCATATAAACATGCGTATTTCACCCAGCATGAAAATTCTCAATAATTCTTCATTAAAACCATAAAGATATTCAGAAAAAAAATACATATGAAGGAAAGAGAGCCACATAAAAAAATACTTACAATAAACAAAAAAATACTTTGACCAAATATTACATTGGACGGCCTCTTGGCTCTTAGCCCTTCAAACCATATCTCACTCTCACTATACTCATCAAAACCCTCTCATATATATACACAAAACCCTCCTATATATACATAAATAATGAATTTATTTCCCTCCATAAATTCCTCCACACAAATCTCAACTTAAATCTAATTTAAATTTATTCTAGTTTTGGACTCAACAAAGTCCCATAAATGGAATTCCTACTCCCTATATTATCTACCTAATTCCACTCCACTTATATCCTTTAATTATTAAAGAATATGTACAAAAAATTCTCACATTTATAATTTTCTCTTAATTTATTAAAAATAAGTAATATAATTAATAAAATAATTAAAATATGTCACCCACCCTTATTACATAATTGAATAATGAAAATTTAGCTTGGATGCTCCTGCATCAGACTCCCCATGTAGATAAGTTTCCATAGACTCCTGTCTATGAGGTCTGTCGCTTTTCTATAACAATGCCACAACCACAAGTCCTGATGACTTGCTCCATCCAAGATTCCATACTATGTTCTGTCGTTAGTCCTTCAAAGTATCAACTTGATTTGATAACTCATCATCCATTCTATCGATCGGATTCCATCAGCTTCTCCAACACTTTCTTTCATCAATCCTTCAGAGTAATACTTCTTTTTCGAACTCTTTTATCTCCAACTGAGTTGAATACTCAACTTCTTGTAAAAGAAATTGTAATATCCCAAAATTGGGATTTTATACACTATCAGGAATATCTTAAGATATTCCAGATGTGGAGATATATAAAATAGACTGATATTATGTGTTAAAAAAACACATAGCCCTCAAATGAGTGAAACAACAACAAAAGAAGAATTCCTACACTTACCCAAGTGGGGAAAATGCAAGAATTAGACCCTGGAAACGTTATTTCTGAAGATATGAATTTTTACTAGGTGAAATAACGTTGGGTTCCCTTACCATATGTTTTTAGGCTGTCACATACAAAAGGGGATCAGAAATAAATCTCTTTTGATATGTTAAATAGACCTATCGGCTACCTGACATCTTAAAAATAGCCAAATCCCATGACTTGAGCTATGCAGAAAAAGACTGAAGCATATACAACATTATTTTATGAGGGTTTCTGTAGTAAAATAATGAAATACATGGAATTGAATATGCATGGAACAATATCCTAAGAAAACAGAGATCTGGCCTCCTTATTGCATTATAAAGCTAACCCGGCAAGGGTTTCATTAAACACATGTACAAGAAAGAGGAGATCTGAATATTCAGCTCAAAAAATGTAGTATTACTGCAACATTATAGAAATATAGCTGAGTAATACAAAATATGGATGAGGATCCCTTCCTCTAGCTTTCCAGGAGAAGGGTTCGCCCTTTCCCTACGAAACTAGCTCTAAAACAAGGGTCTTAACCCTGCTGCAGCAACTCTGCATAAAATGACGCAGTTCCTGCAAGGAAATGCATTGTAGGAGATGAGAACCACTTTTTCCTACTACCAAGATCTGAAATGTGCTCAGAAATCTTCCTAGATAATTTCTCAAGAGGAGGAAAGCACCTTCTACTAAGAAACAGACCGAGAAGTGGTGTAAGAATCCTCCACTGCAACACCCTACAACTTAGCAATATTTTGCTGCAGAAATAATGTTGGGACTAAATAATGATGCCTGGCCTTGAGCCTTGATGTGGAGGAATATAGGACAAGCTCTCCCAAGAGTCTTGTTAATGGAAGAGGTGGGATTCCCGCCCAGGAACACCCAATGCTACCTTGCTAAACAGAAAGGGGAAGCCAAGTCTAAACAGACAAGATCAATAGATTGAAATACAAAAGCATGAATAACAAAGGCCTCCTTCCTCTTCATATATAGCAAGTGAACCTTTCCTCATTGGGTCCCATTCACATGTGCCATCAAGCTCATGCAAGTTGTCCTCCACCAAAACTGCGTTGTCCAAAGCAGATTCAATGTATCTAGACAACTTAGTTGACTTGGTCAAGGTTGACTGACTCAACATGATCCCATATCTGTTCACACCCAAGGGTGCTCAATTCAGCTGCTTATTCTTACCCCTTTTCACATTAGGGTGCTATTGATCCTTATAAAGAGGTTAATGGGCCTCCCTACCCAATTATTCATCTTCCTAGTGGTAGAACAACTCTAATATTCCATTTAGCTTGGAGGCTAAAATTTTGGAATATTATAGCCCTCCCCTCCAAAATGTTGCTTGTCCTCAAGCAATTGCATAAGGAGAGAAAAATCCTCCCCTCCTCTTCTTGTGGCCTCCTCATCAGAAAGTCTCCACCACGGCTCAACATGATCTGCTACAAATCTTTCCTCCAATGTCTCCTCCCAAGCATGCAAAACCATATGGCTTACATCATAGAAAGGTGGAAGATGTAAGTGGAAACCTCCCTACTGTCCATTGGCCTTCTCAAGGTAGGAGTGATCATGAGCATGGGAAATATTATTCCCAATCAGTGACTCCCACACCCATGCTATCATCCAAATGAAATGAGCCAATCTAGTTAGCTCAAAAAGATCCTCAACCCCCGGTTCATACAATGTGTTGGGGCTGCATGGAAAGATTGGATCCTTCCACCCAAGTGGTTCCTCTCTCCATCTATGATAAGTGTGGGGCTGTTGCTAATCTTGGGCTGAAATATCATAACTTCCAAGAGTGGCCCAATCTACCCCATCAAACAAATAAACCATGAAGTGCCTCATGCAAAAACTCAAACTCTTCAAATGGCTTCTCCCGCATGAAGAAAAGAGATGTAATTTGGTAATCATGGGCTGCCCATTGCTCCTCTGGAAACATGCATCATGCAAATTAGGGAGAATCATACTCCTAATGGGCATTTTTAACTCATATCCCACTCTCCAATCACAGCTTCCCTTGAACATAGAGATATCAGCAATACATGGAAGGAAAACCCAATAGAAACAAGTTGTCACATGACAACTGGAAAGTGGATCAAGGTCCCATACAAAGAACCAGCGTAGTGCATTCCTTGCCCACATCAAATCAAACAAAAACAAGTGCTCTTCCTGCCACTTGCTTGCTGCCACAATCATTTTACAAGATATAATCATGAAAGTACAAAAGGGTGTCAATGGTGCACACCAAAAATCATGTGGCTTTCCCCACAAACCACCAATGAGATAGCCAATATCAATGCTACAAATGGCTTCAAGTACATCATTATACAATATGCAAGAAGGAATAATCCTCCTTGGTACAATATGTTGCTCATAAGAAGACAAAAAGCACAAAACATAAGGTGAAATTGTACATCCTCCATTATGTACTTGAAGACTTGAGCTGAAATGGCTCAACTGAAAATGCTCCCTTACTCCCAATGAGTAGGAAGGTGGCTGTGATATCTCCTCCATCACCATCTGGGCTATGCATCTCTCCATATGCTAAAATATGTCATGTTGATTTCCCTCCCAAATGAACTCCTCTACCAAGAAAAGATATGCATCAAGATGCATGGAGAAGAAGTCCTCATGTGCTGCATGTAACAACTTCTCCTTGAGCTTAGAAGCTCTAGTCAAGAAGACTCTGCCATAAGAATATATGACCATATCATCCACCATATATCTATCATCTCCATCAAGATCATCAAGAATCATGCAAGCACCAAGATCCTTGGAGTACTCTACCAAGTGTTGAGAACTCCATTAAGGATCAATCCTCCTAAGGGACAATGCTGGTGATATGTAATGTGAAGCTCTACATTTGTTGTTGTCCTTTCCTTTGACATCCCTCATGCCAAAGTCATTCCCCAGATCGCTGTCACGCCCATCATGTAGCTACTCATGATCAAAATGAAGTAGTGACCTTTGGAAGTTGGCCTCCCATGAGAAGCTCTCCTCCAAAAAGAATCTCCCGATTTTGGCCAAAGAAAGCATGAGTGTCCTCCATCTACTCCAATGTATGGAGGATTCCTCCCTCCAAGGAAGTACCCTCTGTTTCTCCAAATCTACGGAGCAGCTCCCTTGCACCATAAAGGTGCCATCATCCATGACTGCAACAAGCTCTGTCAGTGCAGTATAGGTAGTGAGAGTGGGTGGTGTTGAAAATGGAAGGATGTCCTCCTCCTCCTTGAGTATACCCCAAACCCTCTACACTGCACTGGACTCCTCCAAAGTTTTCACCTCTTCGGAATCCAAGAGTGGTGAACCAAATGGAAAGATTTCTCTGACCAACTCCAAATCTGGTGGGCTCCCCGGTGGAATTCCTCCATGTAGTGAGACATCCATGACAAGAGAAGACTATCTATATGGTTGGGAAACCTTGCCCTTGCCCTCACAGTGAAAACTAGTCTCCTTCTTCCTTGCTCTAGCTATCCGAAATAGATAGGGGTGTGTGCTCTTCATTAAGTGAAGATGTCCTTTCTCCCTACCTTCTCCTTCCATCAATATCATCTCATAATCAAGCTGCTCATTGACTTTAATTCTCCTCGCACATGTGAGATCCTGGGGAACTTCTTGCAATGTCACAAGAAATCCTCCTGTCGGAGCATGTGCTCCTCCTTCCTTTGCATGAGACAATAGATGTGATCTAGATATGACAGCGCTGTAACCCCCATCCTTCTCTTTATCTTCAATATGAATAGGAGGTAATTGCTCAATAAGAGGATCCTCCTTTGCAAAAGGACACTTCATGTCCTCTTTTCCAAGGCTATGAAATAAATATCTTGCCTTTAGTAAGGTGTCATGCAAAATATGATCTCCTCCAATAGGTTTCTGAAGTGGTTTTGAGTTTGCAGGTTCTCCCAACTTATGAAAAAGTTTAATTGGTTTTATTGTTTCATGTTTTGCATCAAATATTTCAACCAATATTTTAGTCAACTTTGCAAAAGAAGAAGTATTAACATTTTTCAATGAAAATGACTCAAACATCCACCAAGCATAGGCCTTACCTTCAAAGTGCAGTGCTGCAACTCTCATGGCTTCTCCTTCAGCAACTGGGTGCTGCTGCAAGTAAGTGCACAATTCCTCCATCCAAGCTTTGGCTGAGCAAGTTGGTGTTCCATCAAAGGTAGATAGAAAAAATCTATCCATGTCATGCAGCTAGCTCCTCTCCACCTTGATCTTACAGAACTCTATGAAATTAATATGATCTCTAAACTTCTCAGTTTGAGATTCATACTCTTGCAGGAAATTGCTAAGAGTTCCCTCGTCTGGCATTTGATATTCATTCATCTCTTTCATATAAAACCTGGGAATTTGACTATGTTGTGCATAATAGGGTGTAGCTGCATGCTCACACCTATCATGTACCAATCTAGATCTAGCTCTAGATCCAAACTCATCAGGATATTCCATCTCTCCTCTCATCTTCTTAAGATTTTCATTGATGCACTACACAGATTTTGGAAGAAGCTTTGTAATCTTATCTTCCCTTTTTCCTCTCCATAATGGAGTCTTCATTCTATTCATCTCTCCTTGTCTGGATATCTGCATGGTTGAGTTCCACATGCTGAGCCAAAATTGAAGCTCTGATACCACTGTAATATCCCAAAATTGGGATTTTATACACTATTGGGAATATCTTAAGATATTACAGATGTGGAGATCTAGAAAATAGACTCATATGATGTGTTAAAAAAACACATAGCCCTCAAGAAGAATGCCTACACTTTCCCAAGTGGGGAAAATGCAAGAATTAAACCCTGGAAACGTTATTTCTGAATATTTGCATTTTTACTGGGTGAAATAACATTGGGTAACCTTAGCATATGCTATTAGTATGTCACATACAAAATGGGATTAGAAATAAATCCATTTTGATATGTTAAACAGACCTCCCAGCTACCTGACAGCTTAAAAATAGCCAAATCCCATGAGTTGAGTTATAAAGAAAAATATTGAAGCATACACAGCGTTATTTTATGAGGGTTTATGCATTAAAATAATGAAATACATGTATTTGGAGTTACATGGAACAATATGCCAAGAAAATAGAGATATGGCCTCCTTATTGCATTATACAGCTAACTCGGCAAGGGTTTCATGAAACACATGTACAAGAAAGTGCATATATGAATATTCAGCTCAGAAAATGTAGTCTTACTGAAAAATTACAGAAATATATTTGAGTAATACAAAAGAGGGATGAGGATCCCTTCCTCTAGCTTTATGGGAGAAGGGTTGGCCCTTTCCCTAGGAAACTAGCTCTAAAACAAGGGTCTTACCCTGCTGCAGTAACTCTGCATAAAATGACGCAGCTCCTGCAAGGGACTGTGCTGTAGGATATGAGAACCACTTTGGCCTCCTTCCAAGATCATAAATGTGCTCATAAACCTTCCTAGCTGATTTCTCAAGAGGAGGAAAGCACCTTCTACGGAGAAACAAACCTGGAAGTGGTGAAAGATGTTGAAAATGCAGCAAGATGATGGAGCTTAGTGAAATGAAGTCGCCTTCACTAAGTGGGCCTGCAGGCAAATTCTGGCGCAAAGTCTATTTTTAGACATATGGAGCATGGTCTAGGGGTTGCAGTATGTTATTCTTGGAGTATTGGTCATGTTGGTAAAAATAGATGGGACTCTATTTTTGTGACCTATAGGTCGATAGGTCGATGTCTATTTTTAGACTGCCTATCCTAAAAATAGGGAAGTCAAATATTATTTACCCTTAATAATATTTGGACTCTAAACTTCAGTTTACTCTCTTGGAGCACTTCAGTTCGAGCTACAGAAGTGGCTCATGCATCTGACAGAGGAATTACGCTATTCCCAAGGGTTTGATGGTATCATGCATGGTTGACTTCAGTTGGACTTCAGTGGCAGAAGTTTGGAGGAGTTAATGAGACAGATAGTGGAGTTGTGTTCTGTTTATTTTAGTTGAACTAGTTGAGATTAGTTTAACTAGCTAATCAATTAGTTATGAGAGGAGTGAATTAAATATTATTTAATTCATTAATTAGTAACTCATTATTCAACTCAAGAACACATCAGTTCACTACAGTGCATGATCAGTTCAGTGGAGACCAGTGAAAGAGGTAGATGAAGGGGTGGAGTTAGCTATCAGTGGCGACATCAGTTGTGCATGAGATTTGCACCACACTTGGAGGAATTTCCCATGATGATTGCGCTGTCAAGCCAAGGAGATTCGAACCTTGGATCTCTATATAGACAGGCCATGATTGCGCAATAGAGGCAAGGCAATTAGTGGTGAGTTTTGAACCAATAACCTGTTCAAAACCAAGCTAGTTTGTGTGTAACTTTATGAGAAAGTAATGAGTACTTGTGAGGAGTATTGTACTGAGTTTGTTACATGATTTCTCCATTATAATATACACAATAGCTGCGGGGTTTTCAGCTATAAGCTTTCCCCATACATACCGTGTTAATGTGTATGATGATTTGATGTGTTATCGCTTGATTTTATTTCCGCATGTTTGATGATCTGAGTGGAAGAGATTATGTGTTGCATATAAATTCGAATTGTATGTGATCAGGATAGTCTCGGTGGATAATTAATCATTATTAAGCAAATTTCTACATGGTATCGGAGCTATTGAAGCAGAGATTGATCATCACAGTGATTACAAACTTATTTCGGTAGACAGAGTCTGCATGCGGGCCAGGTAGCCTCCTGATTCATCTTTCTTCGGAAAGTGAAAGGTCTGGTAAATGCCCCTTGCAGTCGATCTCTGTGCTAGAAATAATTTGTTCTCACAGATCTAGAGCGGTTGAGCTTTGAGGGGAATTCAAAATTTTGCAGCAGTTTTGTTTTCTTGGTGCAAGTGTTGAAAATGTCTTTCAACGGTTTGCGACTAGAATATGCTCTTGAAGGCAGTTTGAATTATGTTGCATGGAAGGATCGCATGGAGGAAGTATTAGAAGATAATGGTCTAAAGGAGTTCGTAGATATGGATGTCCAAAAGCCCACTGATCTTGCTGAAGTCGATGCATGGAAAAAGAAGATGGCAAAGTGTCGAAGGATCCTGTTGGAGGGCGTCAAGGATCATATTGTATCCAGCCTGCATGGAAAGGCTACTCCATATTTAATGTGGAAAGCTTTGACGGATCTATTCCAAAGTAAGAGTGACCAAAGGAAGCTGGCACTCAAAGATAAGCTCAGGAACATCAAGATGGAGAAGGGCGACAGTATCGCCAAATACCTCACGAAGTTCACTCAATGCAGAGATGAGCTGGGAAGTGTGGGGGTGACTGTCGAAGACGAGGACATGGTTGACCTGGCTCTCCTTGGTCTTCCGAAGGCTTGGCACTCATATCAAGATAGTGTCAATGGTCGGGAGAAGCTGCCGGGATGGGAGTGCCTTTGGGCGGATCTCATGCAGGAGGAGATAAGGAGGACTACTTGAGATGGATCTTCATCAAAGGGAGCTGATGAAGAAAACTGCGCTTTGGTGGCCAAAGAAAAGAAGGGGAAGGGTAAGAAAACCTCTCATTCTAGTGCAAAGGGCAAGAAGCAGGATATGGCGAAAGTGAAGTGTTTTCACTGCCATGATCACGGACATTATGCTACCAATTGTCCAAAGAAGAAGAAGAACAAGCAAGTGGGAAGATCTGCAGATGGAGAAGCTTTAGCTTCACAGTTCGAGCTTGACTTTTCACTGATCGCATGCTTGGTTTCAAGTGTGTTGGGATCGGTGTGGTTCTTGGACAGCGGTGCGTCATTTCATATGACGGGAGATCGGGATTTGTTCTCAGATCTGGAGGACAAGGATTTGGGTGTGCACATCGAGATGGGCGATGATGGTAGATACAGTGCGACTGGTATCAGTACCATATCCTTTCAGAGGGAGTCTGGTAAACCCTTTGTATTGAAGGATGTCATGCATGTACCTGAATTGAAGAAGAACTTGATCTCTGTGGCGATGTTGGAGGATAAGGGGTATGATGTGGTCTTCAGCGAAGGAAAAGCCTTCCTGCGCAGTAAGACTACTGGAGAGACCCGGAAGATAGGGGTTCGAACCAAGAACCTTTATCAGTTGCAGGTAGATGGCTGCGCAGCTATGGCATGCAAGGCGGGAGAAGTGGTGAGCCGGGATGATGAGGGCGAACTGTGGCACAGGAGATTGGGCCACCTTCACTCTGCTCCCTTTTGAAGATCCCGGGCAGCCACAGATTTCACGGGCTTCCATACACTCTTGCAACACATATCTGCAAGGGGTGTACTTTAAGGAAGTATGTGAAAGCCACCTTTCACGAGAAGGATAGTCGTGCCACGACGATCCTTGAGAGAGTTCACACAGACGTGTGTGGTCCTTTCTCAGTTGCTTCGACAGCAAAGCACAAGTACTATGTGATCTTTGTTGATGATTTCTCTCAAAAGTGCTAGATCTTCTTCATGCAGAAGAAGAGCGATACATTCACGAAGTTCTGTGAGTTCAAAGCACGGTCGAGAAGGAGTTGGGGAAGAAGGTGATTGCTCTAAGGAGTGATAACGGTGGTGAATTCATCTCGGCTGAATTCAAGGAGTTCTGCAGCGCAGAAGAGCTCATCGCACCCCATAACCCACAGCAGAACGGGGTGGCTGAGCGGAAGAACAGAACGATCGTGGGTGCTGCACGGGCGATGTTGCATGATCAGGGCCTACCCCTTCACTTGTGGGCTAAGGCATGCAATACAGCAGTGTATGTGCAGAACCGTTGTCCTCACAAGGTTCTTGGCATGAGTACACCAGAGGAGGCTTATTCTGGCAAGAGGCCTGATATTTCCAATTTGCGGATTTTCGGATCTCCTGTCTACATGCATGTGACGAAGGATGCAAGAAGGAAGCTGGATCCAACTGCTGAAGTTGGAATATTTGTGGGGTACACCGATACACCTCACAACTATCGGGTGTATGTGCCAGACAGTCGCAAGACTGTTGTGCGACGGGATATAAAATTTCAGGAGGAGAAAGCCATGCAGTGTTCGCTTGAGAGGGAGCTACACTTGCATGCAGATGAGGAGATGTTAGTTCCTAAGGAGGAGCTTCCGGATGTGGATCAGCCACAAGAGGAGGTTCAGGAGGTGGAAGAAACCACCTAGGCAGCGCCAACCATCAGAGGGCGCATGCGCACTACAGAAGCTGAGCGACTGGCTCGGGATGCAGAGAAGGTTGTAGGACCACCTACAGCACAGCGCAGACAGAGACAGTCACCGGATCGGTACACTGGATACATGGCTCTTGTGAGTCAATGTGTTGTGACGGAGCCATCCCCTTTTGAGGAAGCTGTGGAGGAACCCGCATGGGTTGATGCCATGATCGAAGAATATGATTCGATCGTCAGGAACAGTGCATGGGAGATTGTCCCAAGACCGGTTGGGAAATCAGTGGTGGGTTCGCGATGGATCTACAAAGTGAAGAAGGCAGCTGACGGGAGTGTGGAGAAGTACAAGGCGAGATTTGTCGCTCGTGGCTTTTCACAGATCGAGGGGATTGACTATGAGGAGACTTTTGCACCTGTCGCAAGGTACTCTTCCATACGGACGATCCTTGCTCTCTCAGCGCAGATGGGGTGGCACATTCATCAAATGGATGTGAAGACTGCGTTCCTCAATGGAGTTATTGAGGAGGAGGTGTACATAGAGCAGCCTGAAGGTTTCGAGATCTTCAGTAGTGAGTCGCATGTGTGCCGACTCAAGAGAGCACTGTACGGGCTGAAACAAGCACCTCGTGCTTGGTACACTCGGATAGACAGCTACTTCACCGGGTTTGGATTCTCCAAGAGTGAGGTAGATCCAAAGCTGTACCAGATTGTGGTGGAGGGGAAGTTGTTGATCATCGTACTGTATGTAGATGATCTGATTTTGACTGGCGATGAGCAGTTGATACTTTCATGCAAGGAGAATCTTGCACGAGAGTTTGAGATGAAGGACTTGGGCATCCTTCATTATTTCTTGGGATTGGAGATTTGGCAGTGCAGCGGAGGACTGTTAGTTTCTCAGGGCAAGTATGCCCGGGAGATTCTGGAGAGGTTCAACATGCAAGGCTGCAAGCCTGTTGACACTCCTCTTCCTGGTGGTTGGAAGAAGGAGGATGCTACTTCAGCGGAGGTAGTGGATGCCACTGTCTATCGACAGTTGGTGGGGTCGCTTATGTATCTGGTCAATACACGACCTGATATATGCTATGCAGTTAACCAGCTTTCGCAAGCTATGGTTAAGCCTACCAAGCTCTTTTGGAAGGTAGGCAAGCATGTATTGCACTATATTAGAGGCACATCGGGATATGGTCTATGGTACAGACAAGAGGATGGAGTGAAGCTTTCTGGCTTCACTGATGCAGATTGGGCAGGGAGCCCAACGAACCGGAAGAGCACTTCTGGAGGAGTTTTCAGCATTGGGTCGACAGCAGTTTCCTGGTACAGCAAGAAGCAGAGATCCGTGGCACTCAGTTCAGCAGAGGCCGAGTACATGGCAACTAGCTTGGCTGCATGCGAGGCTATTTGGATGAGGAAGATCCTCGCAGGATTGTTCAGGTTGCATTTGGAGCCTACAGTGATCTACTGTGATAACCAGAGTTGCATTAAACTCTCAAATAATCCAGTATTTCATGATAGGTCCAAACACATGGACATCAGGTACCATCATATCAGAGATTGTGTTCAGCGGAGAATCATGATGCTTTCATATATTCCCACGGAGGATCAGGATGCCGACATCCTGAGGAAGGCACTCACCAGGAGCAAGTTGGAATTCCACATAGGCAGGATAGGGGTTGCAGATAATCCATATCTTGCTGAGAGGGAGTGTTGAAAATGCAGCAAGATGATGGAGCTTAGTGAAATGAAGTCGCCTTCACTAAGTGGGACCGCAGGCAAATTCTGGCGCAAAATCTATTTTTAGACTATGTCTATTTTTAGACATATGGAGCATGGTCCGGGGATTGCAGTATGAGATTCTTGGAGCATTGTTCATGTTGGTAAAAATAATGAGACTCTATTTTTTAGGTCGAAGAGGTCGAAGGCTATTTTTAGACTGCCTCTCCTAAAAATATGGAAGTCAAATATTATTTACCCTTAATAATATTTGGACTATAAACAGCGGTTTACTCTCTTGGAGCACTTCAGTTCGAGCTACAGAAGTAGCTCATGCATCTGACAGAGGAATCACGTGGTTCCCAAGGGTTTGATGGCATCATGCATGGTTGACTTCAGTTGGACTTCAGTGGCAGAAGTTTGGAGGAGTTAATGAGACAGCTAGTGGAGTTGCATTCTGTTTATTTTAGTTGAACTAGTTGAGATTAGTTTAACTAGATAATCAATTAGTTATGAGTGGAGTGAATTAAATATTATTTAATTCATTAATTAGTAACTCATTATTCAACTCAAGAACACATCAGTTCACTACGGTGCATGATCAGTTCAGTGGAGACCAGTGAAAGAGGTAGATGAAAGGGTGGAGTTAGCTATCAGTGGCGACATCAGTTGTGCATGAGATTTGCACCACACTTGGAGGAATTTCCCATGATGATTGTGTTGTCAAGCCAAGGAGATTCTAACCTTGGATCTCTATATAGACAGGCCATGATTGCGCAATAGAGGCAAGGCAATTGGCGGTGAGTTTTGAACCAGTAACCTGTTCAAAACTGAGCTAGTTTGTGTGTAACTTCATGAGAAAGTACTAAGTACTTGTGAGGAGTATTGTACTGAGTTTGTTACATGATTTATCAATTATAATATACACAATAGCTGTGGGGTTTTCAGCTATAATCTTTCCCCATACATACTGTGTTAATGTGTATGATGATTTGATGTGTTATCGCTTGATTTTATTTCCGCATGTGTGATGATCTGAGTTGGGTTGAGTGGAAGAGATTATGTGTTGTGTATGAAGTTCAAATAGTATGTGACCAAGATAGTCTCGGTGGATAATTAATCATTATTCAGCAAATTTCTACTCTTCAGAAATAGTGAGGAAACCATTAAAACCCTGCAAAATACAAACAAATATTATAAAATCCTGTGTGCATGGGCTAACTGCTTCAGAAGGCATATGGAGAGAGTGTGGCCGTTGGATGGAAACATCCAACGGTCGAGATTGATAGGGGAAAGTCAAAGAGTCAACGGAGGAAAAGTTTTAAATCTGAGCCATTGATCGTACAGAGATCGACGGTGAGAATCAGAGGTGAAAAAATGACGTGGAGGGTGGTGGCTGATCGTGGGCCGTCAGATGAGATCGGCCCATAGCGATCAACGGTGGAGATCGCACATTAAAAACCTTTTAAAAATACACCCGGATATCAAAAAATCCAATTTAAACCATGCTGAGCAGTATTTCCGGGTCCGGGCAATGGCGGGGCAAGCAAACAAATCTGGACCATCGATCTCAGGAGGATATTGATGGCTAAGGATGCATCGGAGGGCGACGGACGGTGGGCCAGGGGCATTGTTTTCCCAGGTTAACTCCCACGCATCTTCGGGGAGCGATCGCCATTGGATGCCCCCCCCCCCAAATCGGACGGTGCATATCAATATCGCTCCGTATCTTTGGACGAACATTAATGCGCGATGGAGGGCGGTTTTGCGAGCAGTGTCGGTGCCACGTGTCAATCGTTGTATGGAATCGCTGCAAAATGGAGAATACCACCTGCCCTCAAAAGGCGGTGCGATGGAAACTGTCGGTTTCTGCACAATGTTTGGCGCGGCGGGGACCACTGACCACGATAGGTTCCGCACCGTCGATCTGCGGATCAGAACGACGGCGGAGATTAATTTCGAATTTTGCACAGGCGGAAAATTTTTTCATAGTAAATCTGACAAATTTAATATATAATCAAAGGTTTTTAAACTTTGAGTGAGAATACTTATTCAAAAACGAATCAGCACCCAACTGTGGGGCTGAAGGTTATGTGGGAAAACATATGATCAGGGGTTCAGAAGGAAGGGTTTAATCGCATCGGAACTTCGGAACAGGGCAAAGACTTGCATTTGTTTGGATTTTTGCAATGCGATTAGCGCCAAAAGGTTATAACGCTTGGTATTAGCACCATGGGCATACGGTGGGGAAGTGGTTGAGACTTGGCCCACAGGGGCTTAAACCTTTATGCAGAAACATGTATTTTTATGACATTTTCAATGGATTTCAAAGGGTTTTGGGGGTTTCGATAAGGAAAAAAAGGATTTTTAAAACCTTATGAAAGGGATTTTGATGAAGGGGAGATGGAAAAATTATGAGAATGAAGGATTTTCAAGGGGAAGAAAAGAGTAAAAATGAAGGTTATTTTTTGAGTGAAAGAGGGGGAGAACAGGGGATTTTGCAGCAGTCTTTCTCATGGAATTTCAGCAGAATTTTCTGAGCTTGAAATGAGAATAGAAATGAAATTGAATCAAGGATATGATGTCTTCTAGAGGCTTCAAGAGATACACTTTTCTGCAATGAAATTGTTCCTTGAAGGCTAAACAATGTTTTGGCCACCTTTTGATAGAACAATTTTATAGGTGGACAACACAGTCTTCACAAGAGATATAGAACTGTTGTACTTCTGCTCAAAGAAACATAGAAACATCTCCTCCTTTGACAGAAGAAGAAATCGATCAAATTATCAATAAATAGCCAGCCTCTAAATTTTTTTAGAAAACAAACACTCTTGCCCATTCACCTAATGAACGTTGCTGTAAAAATTTAGAAAGTTCCCTTGTAGATCAGAATAAAGAAAGACCTGCTGATAATCCAGTATGTTTGATTGGTGACATTACTTACATTAATGATTTTCATAATTTTGATTTGTCTGATGATGATTTTCTCCAAACAGAAGTTGATCTTGCAGGACCGTCATTGGTAGATTTGTGGGAGGAAGATCAGTTCCACCAACTCTGAGAAAGTAATGAGCCAAAGCAGGCTATTTACGATACTGATGAAGAAAGATTTAAAAATGTAGAAGAGAGAGAAGAATCTTTGAATCTTTGTTCTACTTCATTACAACTCACCGGTAACAGTTTTCATGTGATTGGGAATCAGCAGTATTTCAGCTCAAAGGTTGAGGAGGAAAACAATGAAGAACTTCTTGAGCCGGTTGAAATTAAAGAACCTTCTCCTGAAAGGGTTAAGGTAATCAAAGAGACCCTTGCTCAAGAATATAATGACATCTTCACCGAGCTCGGTCCACTGAATCAAAATACCCTGGGACTACAAGAGGACAACACTGCCAAATACGATGAGTCCTCTAGTTTAGATCACAATGAAGATGAGGAAGATTTTATTTCTCAAAAGAATATTTTTCTTGATCCAGTGGAAGAAAAAATGATCCTGGTTGAAACTTACCTGTCTAATACTCCCAAATAGGTATTATTTCAAGACCCCTTCACTCATTTTTTGAAGACATTTGAAGAAGGGATAGAGATTGTTAGGAGTAGTGTATCAACAAAGGAAACAAATTTTTTTACCACTGTTGCCAAGAAACAAGTGATATGGGAGTGGCCATTTTGTTTATCCAGCATGCTCAAAGAGATGAGAAAATACCAGTCATGGAACCATCTGATTGACTGGATGTATTGGAAAAGAGAATTTGTCAGCTAAACATGTAAATATTTCAGAGTTAGATTAGGGTAGGTAGGAATGTCAATAAAGCTCAGCCTGTGAGCATTTATTTATTTTTTTGTTTTTTATTTTGAAAGAAAAATTGAAAAAAATACAAAAACAACAGAAAAAGAGAAAAGAGGGCATATATAAAAGAAGAAAGGTACAACCCCATACCAAAAAATAAAATAAAAATCTAAAAGTGTGCAAGCCTAAATGCCACTACTTGAAAGAGCACGGTTATTTAGTCATATAGCCTAATCATGGCTAGATATATTTCAATTTACTGCTAATACGTTAGTGAAGAATATTTTCCAAACAATTTATTCTTGGCTTATCAGTAGACTAGATTAGGATAGAAAAATAGAGGTTCAAACAATCTTAAATCCTAAACCTTTAAGTTTGATGAAGAATGGCTCAAATCAGATCAAAACTTTAGCAAAGAGAAGAAAAAGAACTGGTCCTAACATGCCGAAAAATTGAACCAGGTAAAGAATAAGACAGCTCTAAAAAAATCAAAACCAAAGCTGAAGAAAGAAAGAAGGATGTTCTTAATTTTCAGATCTTAAGCCTTCTCAATTTTGTTTTAACTTTCTGTAAATTTCAGTCTATGTGCATTTTGTTTTTATGCCATATTTTTACAGCAAATCAAATAGCTTAATCCTGGTTTGTTTGTATTTAAATTTCTGTTCTAGGATATAGAGAATGCAGATCTGTTAAACAACTTAATCTTGACAGATAGTAGCTTAGGTAGAGAATTTTTGAGTTCAACTATTTAATCTGAACTCATGGAAGTTATAAGGGTAGAAATAGATTAGTTTCCTGCTTTCAAATTAAATAATAAAATTATGTTGAAAGGGTTTGCAAGTCCAAGTGCACCCATTGAAGAAAAAAATGTTAGGACAAGTAGGTTGGGTAGGTAGAAGTTTGGGAGATAAAATCATCTTGTTGTAAATCTGCAGATCATCTTTTTAAGCAGCATGGTCATCAAAGATATAGAGGATTGTCAAAGTGCAGAAAAACATCAAGGCACTGGTCTACGTTCCAGAGATTTATCTCTAAGGTTCTTGACACGTCCAAGGAGCTGCCCTCCCCAAATGGAGCCACTGTTAGCCATCTATAAATTTTTCATATACTATGATGGCTAAAACAAGCCTTTCAGTCTTCAAGAAACAAATTTCATGCAAAATCTGTGACTTCTTGAAGCCTCTTTGTGTTCTTTATCCTCAAAGAAATCCATTCCATTGATAGTCTTCATTCAAAATTACTCTAAGAAGCCCTGTTGTTATAACAAGAAAACCTCTTCTCCATTATTTTTGTCCTAAAATTCCCTTTTTCCCTTTATTATTCCTTCACTTCCTCAAAATCCCCTTTTAAACCTTATAAATCCCCTTTATTTGGTTTAAAATCACCTTTTCTAACCTATCGAAACTCCTCAAAAAAGGTTAAAAAACCCCATTTCGACCTATTTTCCAACCTTTTAACTTCGGACCTTAAGCACTTTTTGCTTAAGCCCCTAGCCCATTTTCACCGTAAGACCAAGGCCCAAGACCGTCGGCTAAAAGTATTAAGCCCCATCGCCATCGCACTTCAGCGATTCCAAATTATTCGTTCCCATTCCTTTTCTCTGCTGATATGGGAAACGCCGATGCACTTTCCTGCTTTAAATCCCCGCCATTGATCTCGCTTCTGATCTGACGATCCTCACTCCATCAGTGGTCACCGTTTCCTCATTCCCAAACTCTTTTTCCGCTGATGGCTGATCTCCCGATTCAATCTGGACCGTTCATTTTCCTAGATCCAATGCCTATCGCATTTTCGACCCTTTACTAAAGTTTCACGTCCCATTTCTTTTCCCCCGTCGATAAGATCTCGACCGTCGATCTAATTCAGATCGGACGATCTGCGCTCCTTCCCATCGGCAATCAGCCATTGCACTTCGCTCTTTCCATCATCCATCGCACTTCGGCAATTCCCATTTCCACTTCCCTTTTTCCCCCGCCGATGGAATCCTGTCCGTTGATCCTCGCCATACAATGGCTCCCTTTCAACCTTACCTCAACCCCTTCCCTTTATAATTTCTCACCCCGACTATGTTTCTCTACAACGTATCTCCACCATTGATCCTCAAGATATAAGGGCCCTCGCTTCATTGCAATTTCACCATCCCCCTAATCCCTCATCCACCATCTTTAATCTTCGATCCTCCAATTTAATCCCAACTGTCGATCTACTCCCAGATCCAACGGCTCTCACTATTTCCCCTTTTACCCCACACATCGTTGTTCCCCTAATTTTGGAGGTCTCGATTCAATCTGGACCATCCGTTTAACCCATATCAACGGTGCAGGTTCACTATGAGGGCATCTGACCAAAGTGGCTCGTACTCCCCAGTGACCCCGCAGTGGAATATTTTAACTATGGAAGATCTCAGATCTACGACTGAGGTTTTCTGCAAAGGCACACCTCGAGATTTTCCTCCATGTTAGCACCCTGTAATTTGCAAGATTGGCAAATACAAACTGCAGAGAGAAAACTTGAACCACTTTGGGATTCTAGGATCTAGCCCTCCTGAATCCAGAGAGGGATCTCTCTATAAGTGCAAAGATTGATTTATCTTTAAAGCTTTTATGGTATGATATTAGGCTAGTTATTAAGAGCAAGGGTTTTGTTTTTTTTTGGATGGTTGAGCATGATTTTTAGTTGAGTGGAAAGTCTTAAAATGAAAGAGTTTCAAAGGTGTGAAGTTGCAAGCAATCAGAATAAGCTTTGGCTGATAGGATAGATATGACGCTGGTTTTTAGTCCATTGGGCTATGGAGTCATAAAAGGGCTTTAATTGTGCAACAATTTCAAGAGTGGTCCAAGGGGAAAGTCATCTATATCACAAGATATTTTAGATAAAATGATGGAATGGAATAATAAAAGTGTTGAAGGGGTGGAAACAAACAATAATTTCAACTAGGATTTATCAGCCTGTCCAAACAAGAAAAGCCTTTTAAGTAATTGTTTAAAACCAACCAAAGGACAGGGCTAACCATAGCCTTCTTTGGACAAGTTCGTATTAAAGCTAACTCAACAGACAAAAAATCTAGTAATCCACATAATTATTTTTAGAAGGGATGAAAACAGATAAGAAAAACAAAGGGCAGCCTAAGATCAGATAAGATACTTTTAGATCTAAACTGCTTGCAGCATACTCTTAGGGAAACTTTCAGAATTACCGTTGGAGAAAGAAGCTAGAAAATAGGGCACACCATCACTTTTCTAGTCTAGCTTTACTAAGAAAATAATGAAAATAACATTCAAGAACAATGTTTACTTTAGACAGTAGGACAAGGGAACGCCAACATTCCTAACTACTTAGACTGTATTGAATCATTCTTAAATACACAATTTGGAGGAAAACATTGAGATAAAGCTTATCAGTCAGAGAAGGGTACTGTAAATAGTAAATCCTAACTCTATGCTTGTTGTTATTTATTAGAGAATAAATGGAAAAAATGGCATACATGAAAGGAAAACAATAACACAGAAAGAAGCACTTCACCAGTGATATAGACCAGGATCCCAAGAAACAGCTTGTATATTGATGTCAATCGAGTTACATTCTTCAATTCCAATGTTTCAGTTCAGAAATCATCTTCTCTTCTTAGCCTAACTTATTTGACTACAAACAGAGCTTCAAGAGCCTCTGAACACAATTTACATGTAGAAAATTTCGAGCACAAGTATATTTCAAAGTTCTGCAACCAACCCTTTACAATGAGCTCCTCAAGAAGATTTTATAGAAAGAATGAGGAGGTCAAAAGAGAGAAAAGATCTACAGGCTCAATTAATACATTTTAATGCTTCTCGGCCTTTGAGGGGTTCAATGGAGAATTTTACAGATATTTCTCCGCATTAATTGGCTTACATTAAGTTTTAAGCTCGCTGGGAAGCTCTTGTTGACTTTAAGGCTCTGTGTCATCATTGTAATAACTCTATTGATATCTTTGCAATAAGTCTCTTTGGCTTGGAATAATTGTTCGGCTGTATTTAAGGCAGATATGCTCTGTTATGGTAATAACTCAGCCTCTTTTGAAGGGTGAAAATGTGAAGCTGGGTTACACTTTTTGCCCTTTTTTGAGAAAAAAATTTCATTTTTTTCTGTTCTTCAACTTTCTGCAAACTATAACAATTTTTCTGTGTAGAATTTCATTTTGCGATAAAAATAAAAGTTGTGAGAAATTTTGTTAGCTTTCTATTACTTATTTTTGAAATTTTTTTATGCAGATTTGATATGTCAACTTAGCGTTTCTTTGAGTGTGTGTTTCTTAACAATCAAAGGATTCATAAGAAGTCATGTTATGACGCAATGTTGTATTCATTGAAAATTTGTGTTTTTGAGAAAACAAAATGTGTTACAACAATCTAGATAGAGTCTACTTTGGTTTTGTCATATTTACAAAGCCAATGGATGCATATCATAATTACTAGAATTTTTTGAACTGGTCCAATACGAAAAACTGCGTATTTTGGATATGTTTCGCGTCGCAAGAAATTTCTTAGCATATAAGTTATAAACTAAAAATCTAAAAGCTACCCATTAGAGACGACGGACCAATGTAATGCCCCATAATTTTTTCAGTTTTTTTTACAATGTATTTTGGGAGATACAAAATTTTGATTTCACTGAATCACAATGACCCTCAAAAATTGTTTGCACCTATTTTATTAGAAAAATAATTAAAATTAGTAAACTTTTATGAAATTCCATAAAAGTTATATTTCCTGAAAGTAGATTAAATTCTGAAAATGTTTGTCTTGGTTCCGACAGTTAATTAACAACCTTTCATGGAATTTAATCAGTCCAAAGTTGCAGAACCGTATTCAGAGCCTGGTTTTGCGTAATTGGTGACGCGTTAGTTCAGCCGAACTTTTAATCTAAGTTCAGTCGAACTTTTAATCTAAGTTCGGCCGAACTATGTTTTCCGCCGACGGCTTGTTAAATCTAACGACTTAATATTTTGGCCGAACTTTTAATCAAAAGTTCGACCGAACTATGGTATAACTTTCCGTCGACCAAAAAGTTTTGCGGAGCCCCTACTAAAACACATTTCGCAGCAATATAAATTTCCGCGAAATCATTCACAATTTTCGCACATTTCGCACATTTCATCTCATTTTACAAAGATCTTAGTTTGGGTTCAAAAATTTTTCTTCAAAGTTTGGATTTAAGAGCATTTCTTGGAAGAAAACTGATTTTACAAAGAATTGTTTTGGGTTTAGAGAATTTTTTTGGAAGACATTTCTTGGAGGCGGCCTGATTTTGGAAAAAAATGTTTTGAACTTAAAAAACTTTCTTGGACGTACATTAAAAAGACATTTCTTGTAGGTATGTATGTGTTTTGAGTTGAAGTAAATCTTTTGAGCTTCATTTCATTTTTATAAGACATTTTTCTCTTGAACTTTTTAAAGTAAGTGTTTTGGATTGGAGTAAGTATTTTTTGCAAAAAATTTAAACTGAATTTTTTTAAATTATTGTGATATTTTTTGTAATTGAGTTATTGTCTAATTTTTGAAGGAAATTTTTTGAACTTCATACCCTATTATCATGGGAAATCGAAGAACTTGTGCGAGAAAATATGATCGAAAAAGAGACCTTGAGGAACGTAGCGAAGAGACGAGACAATCTCGCAAAAGAAAATTAGAAGCCCTCTCAAATATTGAAGAGGAAAATCAACCTCAAGAAGAAATTGAAGCAGGTATGTAAATGTAAATATTATGATCTATTGATATATTTAAAATTTTCCTAATGTAAAATGTGAAGCTTAATTTTCATTTGATGAACTAATTTGAAAAATATTTTGTTTAATGTAAACAGACAGAGATATTCCTAAAAATATTGAAGAAGAAAATCGACCTCAAGCAGAAATTGAAACAGGTATGTAAATGTAAATATTATGATCTATTGATATATTTAAAATTTTCCTAATGTAAAATTTGAAGCTTAATTTTTATTTGATGAACTAGTTTGAAAAATATTTTGTTTATATGTAAATAGACAGAAATATTCCTCAAAATATTGAAGAAGAAAATCAACCTCAAGCAGAAATTGAAGCAGGTATGTAAATGTAAATATTATGATCTATTGATATATTTAAAATTTTCCTAATGTAAAATGTGAAGCTTAATTTTTATTTGATGAACTAATTTGAAAAATATTTGAAATTTTAGATATATTTATTAATTTAGTTATTTATTGAATATGTACTATTTTTTCGAATATGTATAGATGAGATCACTATCGATAATGAGATGTTAGAAAATTTTGACACTCACACATATGGAGATAAAAAACCTGACCATGTTATACGATATCGTGTTAACTGCATTTTTGAAAAGTATTTCTTAAATGAGCGGGTGACAATTCAGGCTCAAATGTTGAAAGGTCTCCTATCATTAAAGAAATTAAAAGAAGCTACGACACTATTGGGTATTTGAAAATCAACCAAAGATAAAAAAAATGAAGGAAGAGGTGATAAAAAATATGAGTAGTGTTATAAAGTCAATTAAGAGATCTAGAGAGAAAGATGTTTGAAGTGTACGTAGAGGAATACAGATGGCAATGGTTTCCTCAAGTACTCAACAAAATTGTTTGGTAACATCTATGGCACGAGCACTGGGAACCTCGCGAAAAAATTTGCACAAACATCAGAAATTTCGGTTGCAAATAGATGTAAATGATGAACTCGCTTGTTGGAGAGTTATTTGTAGGCAACCATACAAAGATAGACTTGGAGAAATGTTAAAAAAATAATATATGAATATTGGAAGAACAATTCGCGTGTTTCACCAACTGCAAAGCATGTGATGCGAAGAAGAATAGCATGAAATCAGTACGAAGAAAATGAAAAATATCTCTTGGAAACCACTCAGATAGAGTTATTCAACATGTTCAAAGAAGAGAATCGTCAAATTCATGTTTCACTCAGTGTTTTTGTTCAACAAAAACCATGGTATGTAAAACCTATCACCGTATGCGACACTTGTTGTTGTCGTTATCATGTGGAATTTGAGTTATATTATGACACATTCCTTTATTTCGGTAGAGCATTATGGAAGGATTCACCTCCTCCTTCCACTATCCGTGATTTCATATCTCAAATTCTATGTGAAAGAGAAAGCAATGAACTATTTTACAAAAAGAAATGTGTTGGTGGTAAAAAATGCGATGATTGTGGAAATTTGACTAAATTTCAAAACAAATATCGTATTTATATAAATGATCAATCATTGTCCAACATGAAAGTGAAATGGAAGAGATATGAATATATTGATACATCGATTCAAGGTGCAAATAGTGTTAAAAGAATTGAATTACTAGAAGACGAAATTTTTCTGATAGACTTTTTGAGAAAGTTTGAGGTAGAAATTTACAAATACACCAAGAATTCCCATAGAGCTCTATGGAAAGACTTGCAATTCAAAAAATCTCGTGAAGGTTTTCCACCAGGGACCATTTTGTCAATGATTGATTTTGCAGAAAACTACACATTTGTTCCACAAAAAGAAATTCAGAGTGAATACTATCATTCTGACCAAGTCTCCATGCTCGTCCATATTCTATATAGACATGTTGAACAAAATGTCAATCATATAAAAAACACGAGTGAAAATCGACATATCATTAAAGAATATCACTTTTATATCAGTGACGATCGTACACATGATACATGTTCTGTACAACATTCTTTTGGAAAAATTTATGATTCATTGAGAAATCGTGGAATAACATTCAATGAACATTGGATATGGTCAGACGGATGCGCAGGTCAATTCAAATCTGCACGATCATTCTTTTGGTTGTGTTGTCTTCATAAGAAAACCTGCATTAAAAATTGTTGGAATTTCTTTGAGACTGGCCATAGAAAAGGAGAACATGACGGTGCAGGAGCATGCATAAAACGAGTACTTCGAAGATATCAAATGAACCACTCTGCAAGCCGACTTTTGAACGCTGAATAAGTTGTTCAATGGTGCATCGTTGCTCTAAGCCATGAGAGAAACCCATCAAGAGAAGTGCGAAGGTAAATTCAATTTAATTTATATTGGAAATCTAATTTTAAACATTGTACATTTATCATGCAATGATTATCTTTGATTGTATTTTGATATCATATTTACAAATTCTTCTTCTAATTTTCCATATAAATATTTTTCTGGCATATTGGAATCGAAGACATAGATAGATCAATTGGAAATGACGTTGAAACAATAAAATGGACTCGAAAATTGCATTCAATTCAAACAAAGTCGTCCAAAAATGTGTTTGCATTGGATAAAAGAAAATATTCTTGTTTTTGTGATGTTTGCATAGAAAACACAAAATCCAATAACGTTTGTGAAAACAAAATGTATGTGAATGATTGGAAACATACAGAGCTAAATACAAAGGGAAAAATGTATGTTGCAATGTTTGAAGAAATGCAATCAGAGGAAACTACAATATCATCCGATGGTGATCGAGTTTCTGATCTTGTTAGAGAAGGTAACATTTGAATTACTTTCTAATGATTTAAAGATCTACAAATAAATTTAAATATGCATAATTAAATTTTAAATTTATTTTATTGTGCAGGAGATGTTTTTGCTGTAATTGCACCTATTGACAACGATGAAAATGTGAAGTATTATTTGATGCGTTGCACTGAACGAAAAATGAAATTATTACAAAACTATAATGATCACGCATTTCAGTATGCCAGAGGGTCTATTATACTGAAAGGTTATTTTTTCAGACAAACTCATCAAAGTGGAGACTTTTTTTACTTTGAAGACTATGAACTTGATTCCATAAGTTGTCAATATAGTCACTTAGTGTGTGTAGCACGCATAAAGTTGATAGAAGTTCAATCAAAGAAAAAATCAAAAATTAAGAGATGGAAAATGTCAAAATCCGATCATGAATGGATTATTGAGGATGGAATTCCATTAGAATTTTTTTGAGTGAATTGTCCAGCAATTTACTATCTTTGGATTAAATATGTTTTAGAACTTCTAGTACTCAACTAAAAATTGAGCTGCTTATGTTATTTGTGCAAGTGTTTGCACATGTACAAATTGTTTGGGTACAAGCATGTGCTCTAGTATCAACTGAAAGTAGTTTTTCTATACATGTGCATTGATGAAAAATGTTATATGTATTGGATATATATATATATATATATATATATGTTCTAGAATGAAATTAATTGTTCTAGTTTTACTATGTGCATTGATGAAAAATTATTTACGTACTCAATATATATGTTCTAGAATGCAATTAACTGGAACTAGTTTTTCTATGTGCATTGATGAAAAACTGGTTGGATTTTCTGGTAAAAAGTATGGACACAATGTAAATAAATCATCTGCAGTATAGTTTTGTATGAAAATTTCTTTCAGACAAGAGACTCGGAGCACTTCTCCGACTTTTGGTGGGATTTGACCCACATCTCTAATCCTGATTGAAAATCTAGTACAAAATCTGCTTGTCCAATGGTCGGATATGTTCAATGTGCATTGATGAAAAATGTTACTTGTCTTGGATAGATATGTTCTAGAATGCACAATTAATTGTTCAAAGTAGTTTTTCTATGTGCATTGATGAAAAACTAGTTGGATTTTTTGGTAAAAAGTTTCAACAATGTAAATAAATCGACAAGGCTACCTATTTGAGTGCATTAACGACATTGACCCAAATTGAAAAAACATATATATGTACTAGACTTATATTTCCAATCAAAATTAAAGGGATAATTTGTACATATATCTACTTCTTTAAACTCTTTTTTCAATTAGAGCTCAATTGATACATGGTTAGTTGCATTGAAGAGCTATGTTCTTCCTATTGGAAATTTTTTCATTCAAACAAAACTACATGGAAAGATCAAAAGCAATCTTAAAATTCCAAATGTACTTCAACCATCCAAAAGGGATTTGTGCAACATTACTTGACATGCCATGCCAATTATAGTGAACAACTATCCAATAGAAACATTTAACATTATATACCACATGTGCCAAATGTAGATTGAAACCATCCAAAACTTTAAAATTTTAAAAACTTTTGATAATATATCGTGAAACATTAAAACATTAAACATCACATGCGAAATGTAGATTAAAACCGTTCAAAACTTGAGTTTAAAAAACTTTAAATTATATATATATCGTTACTTCACATGCCATGCCAATTATAGTTCAACTAGATCCAATAGAAACATTTAACATTATATACCACATGTGCAAATGTACATTGAAACCATCCAAAACTTTAAGTTTTAAAAACCTTTTGATTATATATTGTGCAACATTAAAACATTAAACATTTAAAGTTCATTAAATATCACATGCAAAATGTAGATTGAAACCATCCAAAACTTGAGTTTTAAAAACTTCACATGCCATGTCAATTATAATTCAACTATCCAACAAAAACATTTAACATTAAATATCACATGCCAAATGTAGATTGAAACCATCCAAAACTTTTAACTTTTAATTTAACAAAAAAATATAGATCACAACATTACTTCACATGCCAAATGTACTCAAGCATCCAAAACTTAAATTTTAAAAACAAAACAAATTATAACACGTCATTACATAACATGCCAAATGTAGTTCAGATGACAACATTAATTTATACATGACAACATTACTTCACATTCACATGCAAAAAGTACTAAAACCATCCAAAAATTATATAATAACAATGTAATAAAATATGTCCAAAAATTGTAAATCTCACAAGTATCAAACTGTATCAAGTTTAACAAATTTTAAAACCATCTAAATGTTGAAATCAAATCTATTGTAAATCATGTCCATCAAATGGAGACGGATCTAGCATCTTCCCTACTAGGGTCTCAGTCCGCGCACTATCCTGTGAATGAGAAACCTACATACACAATGCACATGTACTTGAACATTAAAATTTGATGTTTTAAAAATGAATGAGAATATATATATCTAGAAATTCATGTAAAAAACAAAATATAACAAAAAAATCATGCAATACCTCGTAAGGTTCCCTCTCCATTTGATGAACAGGTTCTACCATAGAAACATCTGCAGTGGTAAACTGTACAATATACATGTACAATTATATATATATATATATATATATATATATATATATAATTTATATAAATTAAAAACTTTCAAATGAAAATGCACGTGTACATATATAAACTTATTTTCAATAATATTAAAAAAAGGAACTAAAGACAACTTGTTCAAATGTTGTGGATGTTCCTATCTCCGTCGCTAGAGTCCGCGGATTAAAGAAATCTTCTATAGGAACCTAAATTCAAAAAATTTTAAATAACTCAAAATATATCTCTCTCTCTCTCTCTCTATATATATATATATATATATATATATATATATCTCAATTTTTAATGGAACTTTTTGAGGTAGAATATATATATATATATATAACTTTTAAACATAAATTTTAAACTTGTGAAAAATTGTCCATACTTGTGGCTCATCTCCCAAGGAAGTAGAAGGTACATCTCCCAAGGAAGAAGAATGTACCAACATCCCAAAAACATCAGACGGAATTGGTACCTATTAAAACATTTTATCAAATTATATATATACATACATGTACATGTGTGGCAACAATTATTTATTTTAAAGTCACTTAAAAAACACTAACATGTGCCAACATATCTTGATGGTCAAACCCATCTGCATTGTTTGGACCAGAGGTCATGAACGTGATATTAACATTTTTTTCACGCATCATGTGTGAGAACTGCAAATGGTGTTTTAACACATAATAATACATTTTTTTTAGATTAATGTGCACATACAAATAAATGTATACATGTACATACACATGTATTTATTGCAAATTGTACACATGTATATGTAAAAATAATTTCAAACCCTAAGGTCACTAACACATACCATTCCGATGCCCTCTTCCTCATGAAAAATTAGGTCTTGCAAACCATTGTGACAATTCATTGCATATGTTCGGAGATATTCAACATTCATGTTGTAAATCTCCTCATCTGTATAATAAACAAAATTGGCACGCACATTTTCGCGTGCTCTTTGTCGATTTAAACAAAGATCGACTCCACCCAATCCGCTATGAATATTGTCGATCATAACATCCCTTGCTTCTCGACTTATTTGAAAAGTCGCATCCATCTCTGATCGCAGAGTTTTGACTCGAAACGGTCGACTCACCAATCGCGGCTCAAGGCGAGGCAACTCCACATCTTGCTTAGCACCCTTACGGTCATATAATCGACCTTTCCCCAAGCCAAAAAATTTTGAAGGAAGGTCATTGTAGTTGGGTTTCATACCCAAAATTTTTTTTGCATAAAACATTTGTGCAAAATAAACAGGAACCTCATCGTTCCATGGAAGCCTTCCAAAGGCCGCAAGATGTCGATCATACAAAAAACGAGCTTTGTCTAGGTGCTTGAAATACTGCACCTTCAACATTTTTCTTTTTGGCCCTTCCTTATAATTAAACATTGACTTGGCCACTTCTCTTATAACTTTTTGTTTTACATCCTCCCATTTATCGGGACCCATCACTGTTTCTTTTCTCTTTCTCATCAATTCTACAAATGAATCAGTCGTTGGCCCAATATTTTTGTACACTTTCACCATTTCACCCAATGAATGTGTAACTATTTCAAGGCTTTGTTGACTCTCAGCAGGTAGAGACAAAGCCACGAGATCTCTTTGCAATTTTGCATGAAGGCTTTCACACCTTTGTAAGGTGCATTCTGCCATGTTGGTTTCCCATGGTATATCAGTAATCTCGGCCAGATAAGTTTTGCTGGGTTGACAGCCTTCTTCTTGAATGTAGCGGGCTGCCCTGCGTCTATTTTGACCATTAGCTCGAACATTTTCGGCCTCTGCATCAATATATATAAAATTTCATATATTAGAAAAAACACGTGTAAAAAAATTTGTACAAATTTAATGAAAAAATATTGAAATTGATGGCAACCTTGATGTTGTTGGTTAACATCTTCTCCAACATGACCCTGTTGAGAACCAGACCCAGAATGACGCTGCTGAGAACCAGACCCAAAATGACCTTGTTGAGAACCAGCAGCCGTTGATTGGCCTTCGGGGGAATAAATATCACCCCCTTCACGCAACCTGCTACCACTCATACCTCGACCGGTTGAACCTTGGCCACGCTCCATGGATGGAGTAGAAACCCTTCTCCTCTTACCTCCTAAAAATTAAAATATGAAACTTATTAACAACTAATTTAACTCAAAAAGTTAATAAAAAATCAATTCCACATGTACACACATGTATGGAGATTTAAGATTATATTTAAATACTGTGAACATCCCCCGATCCCTGAACCTCCATATGGGATTCGGCTGATCTTCGTCATTCATCCTCCATGATATATATCTATTGGTTGACATTTACACAAAATAGATTTCAAAAAATCAATTTGTAATTTAGTGTAGACAAATTATGTAGAACACAACTTTCAAAGCAATAATTGATCATGTGTGAAACTAAATTTAATCAAAAAAGAAATTATAAAAATGATAAGTTCACCAAATTGCGCTTTACATGGTGGGAGCAAACTTGGTATAAATTTCACCACTTATACACTTTATTTTGTGGGAGAAATGACACATGTATATAGTTTACCTTAAAGTTGTTGTGTTTTATGGATATTAAAATGAAGAACTTTTATTTAGATCCATTCCAGAGATTGACTGTAGGGGCATTTACTAGATATGTCACCTTTCATCAAATATGAGATCTAGAGGCTACCTGGCCCTTTATAGAGTCTGCCTATAGAACTTGTAGAAGTAAACACTAGAGGCATTAACAATATCAAATAACGTTTTCATGCTAAGAAATGGGAATGTGTCTCTTTCCCTACGCAAAAAAATAGTTCAAGGTAGTTAATCTTCATAGACACTGTTATTTCCTAAATCTACCTTAGGCTGAAGGAAGGCAAAATTTAGGGTAACATCAAACCACGCTCAGTCTGGTAGCTAGCCCTACCAGAACAGGAGAGGGCTCTCTCCGGGTCAATCTCAGCAAAAATAATCAATAGTTCTTGAGATGACTTGAAATAAAAGCTAATTTTAGGCTAGGTATATATATGACAGGATTTGATTTTGATTTTGGGGGTTTTGTTGGAATCAAAGGGAAAAGGCAGTTTTGGGTTCAAGGATAAGGTCTAGTTTTTGTAGAGTTCTGATTGGGGCAAGGAAGGAAATTATTTTGATGATTTGGATTGAATGAATGGATAGCTCAGACTGGTGAGGAGCTAAAGAGGGCAAGACGGTCTCAAGAGTCCTCCTCAAATAGATGAAAACATGTAAAATTAAACAAAACTAAAGGCAGAGCAAAGCAAGCTACTGAATTCCACCTTTAACATTGATTTTTTTAATCTAAGAAGCAATGAGAAGGGAAATGGAACACATAAACATCAGTGAACTTAAAAATTACATAGAGAAAAACACCATCAAAACACAGAGCCACAAGGATCCCAAAGAGTGCTGCAAAACCCTGGTCTTTCCTTTGCCAAAATTGCAGAAGTGAATGTACAATGAAGTGCCAAGCAATTCCCAAGACCCTGAAAATGACTGAGAAATTACATAATATAGACCATCCTAACTCCTCCCCATGCCTCTAGGGGTCTAGCTCACCATTCTAGGAGTTTTTTCAACCATATCTAAACTAGGAACTGAAAAATAGGCAATGAAAACAACTTGCCTCTATATGCTAGGAAACTGATTCATTCACTTACATTTCACCTTTTGGTGAATGAATCTACTAAGATGAGTACAAATGTGCCAAAATTACATCATGGTCATGAAATTACATCAAGGTAGATCCAAATTTACATGAAAAAGTGAAACTGGTCAAAACTAGGTGGAATTCTAAGCAGCTGAGTGAAAAATAGGCCAAAATCCTCTATGCGCCGCGCCCAAAAACTCAATGCATCGCGCCACTTTGAGCCTATTTTTGAGGGCCTTCCCGAAGTCCAAATTGAGCTCATGATAGCTCGTTGGAAAGCCCTACCTATCTACTTGCCAAACCAAGTGGAATTTCTGGATTTGGTGTCCATGTTCTCCTCCAAAAGTCCAATCTCCCAACACTGCTTCCTGTGTGTGCAAAAAGTGGCAGAAAGGCCATTTTTAGGGTGTTTTTGACCCTTTAGACCACCCAGAACATGATGAAATTCTTAGGCCATTCATGAGAATGCATAAATTTTCATAAAAAATCCAGAAATGAAAATTTTTCCCCTTGAAGTGCTGCCAATCGTAAGCGCGCGCCAAGTGGCGCTACGCGTAGAGCAGGAAAATCTGTTTTGTGACCAAAAAAATCAAAAATGACAAAATTTTCTCCAAATTTGCTGAAATTTGGACTGAAGGTCCCTCATCAAGTGCCATGCTCAGCCGAATAATCTTTGGCCAAGATTTGGAGCCTATCATGCCTTTTATGACGCTTTAGTGCCCTCCTTAGCCTTTTCTTCAGGATTTTGATCCTCGCTTTGCAAACATGTGTGCGCGCCCAATAATGGTTCTTCATGTGCCTGAGCATGTCCTTGTCCCTTTTTTCCTTCTCCAACTTCTTCTCAAGATGAATTTTGACTCTCTCAAGCCAAATCTCCTGCTCAATGGGTGTCATGTCACCTGGACCTCTTTGGGCAGCTTACCAGTCTTCACGGATGTTTTGCAACTCCATGATTACTTGTTGATCCTCAAATTGTTTGTTCCGCTGCTCCAAGTATTTTATGACCCACTGAGCTCTCTGCAACTTCTCGGTCAATGTGTCTATCTCAGCCTTCTGCTCCTGAATGATTTCTCTCAATTTTGAGCTTGGAGAGCTCAAATCCTCATCAATCAATATGAAATTAGTATCCTGGCCTCCTGAAGGGCCCTCCTCCTGCATAGGCCTCTTTCCTCTATCCTGTACCTATACTTGTGCTACTGATGATGGCAACGAGACCCCTTCCACCCCTAATGGAGATAGTACTCGTCGGGCTGCTGCAAATAATGCTCTCGTGCCTCTCTGATAAGTAACAAATACTGGCACACTGATAGGCTCTGTCGCGGGACCTTCAAACTGATGTGAAGGCTCCCCTAGCTCATGAACAATCTCCAGAGGAGGCTGCGGGGCTGTGAATAAGCCATGGGAAATGAAATCTTCCCATGCAATGCCCTGCAATCCAAGCTGATGTACAACAACGATCTTGATGAGCGCGTAGTGGTAAATGTTGTTGTACTGCTGTTCGGGAGTCTTCTTCTGCACAAGAGTAGTCATCCTCTCTATGTTTCAGCACATGAAATATGGAATGTTCATCATCTTGAATCTCATGAAATGCATCAACAACCTGATGTGGTATGCATAGAGGCGTGAGAATCGGCCCTCACAACTGAAGTATCTGATAATGAGTCTCATCAATGGTGCATAGGACTCCTTCAGAAATCGGAATGGGAATACCCTGCTGAGTTGCCTCACATAGCCAGGCTTGATGTATGGTTCATAATGTACTCTGTCCACCTGCTGTCTTTTTTTCCACTCTTCACCCACATTCGGTATCCCTGTTGCCTGAGAAATGGTTTCTGGTGTCAAGGTGAAATTTACACCAGCGAGAGTTACCTGACCATCACACAAATGTAAAACAAACAAGCGAGCCAACTCTTGGTGATGCTGAATCTGAGCAATCATATCATAGTACTGATAGCATGAATGCTCTCGGAAACATGCCATGGCAAGTGGGCAGGCCTGCAACTGAATCAATGAGGTGGTTTCTTCTCTCACGTGTTTGCCACCTTTACGAGGCCTTCTCGGTGCATGAAGCTCTGTGGTAGAATCACTGTCTTGTTCATATGATGAATCTGTGTCCATCATGGTGTTTGCAAGTCTATGCCAAGTGTATGCTGATCTGTGTGAGGTGAAAACAAGAGTTTGGTGTATTTTCCTCCAACTGCCAAAATATGTGCCAAATAGGAAAGGACTGTGGGAACTAGGGACAGTGGGTATAGTGGACTGTAAAGTGAAATTAGAATGCAATAACAGTCACTTGAATGTGTTTTAGGAATGTGGGGTTTGGGGATTTAGGGATTTTGCAAATGATATGGGAAGGGGAAAATGATAGGGAATGGTAGGGTTTAGGGATAGGAAAAATAGGAACAATTGATATGAGATGTAGAGGAACAGGGGATTAATAGGGATGATAGGTTTAAAGTGAGGGAAGGAATCAACAAGGTGGAGGGGAAAAGGAGTATTTGGCACCAAACTGATTTTAAAACACCAAAACACAACCCTAAGGAGCAGTTTTTTCACCAAATGATAGGGTTTACGTTTTCACTATTCAAACTCTTATAACCAATCTTGAATCCACACCAAACACAAACTAATTGCAATTCAAAGTCATTACAAACTTACTTGGAACAAGGGAGGTGAAATCGTTTTGCAATTTTATGAAGAAATGATGAAAATTTCACTTGTCGGCCCTGTGCGCCGCGCACAAAACCCAGTGCACCGCGCTCATTGTATTCGCCGCACTAGTTCAAAATTACACAGTGGCAGGAGGCCCTGTGCACCGCGACCTCCTTGTGCGTCGCGCCTACCTCCCAATGCACTGCGCAACTAAATTCACAGACAGTCCGCCTTCAGACTCACAGTTTCACCCTCCACGATTTTCTCTTGGGTCTTTGACAACTTCTTGCGTGCAAATGACATTTGAATGGTGAAAATATCTTGTATAGTCATGGATTTGATTTTTGTTTTGCAAAAACCCATTTTCTTATGTTTTGGCTTTGGCACTTTTTCACTTTTTATACAAACTCTATTTTTGTTTCCATTTTGACTTTTTGAGCTGAATGACGAAACTTTGTCTATTTTTGCAGGGATGGTTGGCATTGGATTTCGGCAAAGGATGACCAGGGCTACGCCTGAAGAACTGTAGAACTGAAGGAACTTTGAAAATTTCATTATATTTATTACAAAAGATAAAAATTGACAATTTCTTCTTCAAAACAGAGTTTTGAAGAAGAATCATTCTCAAGCATTATTGATGATGAAAATTTTGAAATCAAACCTTATTGGAGACATCCTCATGTGCCTGCTGGCATTATTTGGCATTTTTGAAGACCAAACCCTAGACCTAAAACCTCTAAAAGACTCTCTGCTGACCAAGAGACCATCCATGACTGTAAATGACTGTAAAATTGAATTTGATGAATTTTGATGAATTTTGACCAAGCCAGCAAATACAAAACATGAGGGAAATATGGAGACAAGACCCATCCGTCAAAAAATCAATGCTCCTAATGGAATGCAACTAACTGGATGAATGAGACACCTAAAATGAAATGCAACGAAAGAGATTTTGATCTCTGACATAGGGATGAAGAGACCGACTCTAACATTGGCTCCAATGGGGATGGTAGCTCCTGGGAGGTGCCAAAAACTACAGATTTCTGGGAGAGTAGGCAGTTCCTTCGTCCATTGGGCTATGGAATCGATGACTTGACAAATCCACAAAAGACTCTTGACTCCTTTATTGACTGAAAATTTGACTCAAACTGACTGAATTTAGAAACTAAAATGACTTAAAGACTTGACTCGACAAACTCAAACCAAAGCTGAAATCATTCTTGAGAATTATAGCCTTCACCTCGGGCCCCAAACTGAAGAAAAGATCACAGCACGCACTTGCAATGAAACTGTAACAAATACTGGAAACTGAAATGTTGCCTTTGGCAGCTTATTTATTTACAAATCTACCCTACTTTTCTACAGAGCCAATAGATCAAGTAACGCTGTAATGCCAGATCAACCAATCAAGTAACTATGACCAGGATGCTGCCTGAAAATGCTTCAACCAGGACCCAAATGTAAATGCTAATAGCCATACATTCACATAACGAGTCTGGTTATGTAAAAGACAATTTGATCTATCATTCAAACTGAAAAAAATTTCCATGTATGTTGCAATAGGATCGCAAAAACCGGAATTTGTTTGCTGCCCCAACTCCACAATACATGATTCCAGCTGCAAACTGTCAATGCAAACATCCACGGGCAGCCCTATTGTTTCTTGTTTTGAAGGAGGGAGAGTTTCCAAGAACTTTTTGGGATCTCGGAATTCATATGATTGGATCTGATCATTTAAATACTGAATCTCCTTCTCAAATTTTTCAAAAACTAACTCAAAGAAACCAGTTTTAGCTTCAGGAGGAAACTGCGGAGATCTCAAAAATTGAAGCACGGCACTGAAAAATAATTCATCAATTTCAATATCCACTAACTAATCTCTAACTTCTTTTAAAGCTTCACAAAGCACAAGGTTTGCCACATACCCTACCATTTTATTTTAGTGCATGAATGGATCGGTGAGCACTGGAATCTCTGGATTGAGTTGGAGTCACCAGGTGAATGTTTCAGCCTTCATATGTGTCTGACTTTTGTCCACCATCAACAATCAGATCTGAACTTGATACATGTACTAGGGAAATTTGCAAGTCAAGTGTCACGTTTACAAGCTAGACCGAAGATTGACTGAAGTAGGGTTTATCTACTTTCGCTAATGCAAAGCAAGAGCGTTTCAAAGGCTACCTGGCATAACTTCAGGCTTCGCCTGTAGCTTATAAAACAAATAACACTAACAAGCAAACCATTTTCTTCCATGTATGGTCGCCACTATGTTATTGCCTAAATCTACCTTAGGCTGAAGGAAGGCAGAATTCAGGGTAACATCAAACCATGCTCAGTCTGGTAGCTAGCCCTACTAGAACAGGAGAGGGCTCTCTCCGGGTCAATCTCAACAAAAATAATCAATAGGTCTTGAGATGACTTGAAATAAAAGCTAATTTTAGGCTAGGTATATAGATGAAAGGATTTGATTTTGATTTTGGGGGTTTTGTTGGAATCAAAGGGAAAAGGTAGTTTTGGGTTCAGGGATAAGGTCTAGTTCTTGCAGAGTTCTGATTGGGGCAAGGAAGGAAATTGTTTTGATGCTTCAGATTGAATGAATGGATAGCTTAGACCGGTGAGGATTTGAAGAGGGCAAGAGGGTCTCAAGAGTCCTCCTCAAACAGATGAAAACATGTAAAATTAAACAAAACTAAAGGCAGATCAAAGCAAGCTACTGAATTCCACCTTTAACATTGATTTGTTTAATATAAGAAGCAATGAGAAGGGAAATGGAACACATAAACATCAATGAAATTACAAATTACATAGAGAAAAACACTATCAAAACACAGAGCCACAAGGATCCCAAAGAGTGCTGCAAAACCCTAGTCTTTCCTTTGCCAAAATTGCAGAAGTGAATATACAATGAAGTGCCAAGCAATTCCCAAGTGTCCAACCCTGAAAATGACTGAGAAATTACATAATATAGACCATCCTAACTCCTCCCCATGCCTCTAGGGGTCTAGCTCACCATTCTAGGAGCTGTTTCAACCATATCTAAACTAGGAACTGAAAAAGAGGCAATGAAAACAACTTGCCTCTATATGCTAGGAAACTGATTCATTCACTTACATTTCACCTTTTGGTGAATGAATCTACTAAGATGAGTACAAATGTGCCAAAATTACATCATGGTCATGAAATTACATCAAGTTAGATCCAAATTTACATGAAAAAGTGAAACTAGTCAAAACTAGGCGGAATTCTGAGCAGCTGAGTGAAAAATAGGCCAAAATCCTCTATGCGCCGCGCCCAAAAACTCAATGTGTCGCGCCACTTTGAGCCTATTTTTGAGGGCCTTCCCGAAGTCCAAATTGAGCTCATTATAGCTCGTTGGAAAGCCCTACCTATCTACTTTCCAAACCAAGTAGAATTTCTAGATTTGGTGTCCATGTTCCCCTCCAAAAGTCCAATCTCCCAACACTGCTTCCTGTGTGTGCAAAAAGTGGCAGAAAGGCCATTTTTAGGGTGTTTTTTACCCTTTAGACCACCCAGAACATGATGAAATTCTTAGGCCATTCATGAGCATGCATAAATTTTCATAAAAAATCCAGAAATGCAATTTTTTCCCCTTGAAGTGCTACCAATCGTAAGCGCGCGCCAAGTGGCGCTACGCGTAGAGCAGGAAAATCTGTTTTGTGACCAAAAAAATCAAAAATGACAAAATTTTCTCCAAATTTGCTGAAATTTGGACTGAAGGTCCTTCATCAAGTGCCATGCTCATCCGAATAAGCTTCGGCCAAGATTTGGAGCCTATCATGCCTTTTGTGACGCTTTAGTGCCCTCCTTAGCCTTTTCTTTAGGATTTTGATCCTCGCTTTGCAAACATGTGTGCGTGCCCAATAACGGTTCTTCATGTGCCTGAGCATGTCCTTGTCCCTGTTTTCCTTTTCCAACTTCTTCTCAAGATGAATGTTGACTCTCTCAAGCCAAATCTCCCGCTCAATGGGTGTCATGTCACCTGGACCTCTTTAGGCAGCTTGTCGATCTTCACGGATGTTTTGCAACTCCATGATTACTTGCTGATCCTCCAATTGTTTGTTCCACTGCTCCAAGTAGTTTATGACCCACTGAGCTCTCTGAAACTTCTCAGTCAATGTGTCTATCTCAACCTTCTGCTCTTGAATGAGTTCTCTCAATTTTGAGCTTGGAGAGCTCAAATCCTCATCAATCAATATGAAATCGGTATCTTGGCCTCCTGAAGGGCCCTCTTCCTACATAGGCCTATTTCCTCTGTCCTGTACCTGTACCTATGTTGCTGATGATGGCAACGAGACCCCTTCTAGCCCTGGTGGAGATAGTACTCGTCGTGATGCTGCAAATAATGCTCTTGTGCCTCTCTGATAAGTAAAAAATACTGGCACACTGATAGGCTCTATCCCGGGACCTTCAAAATGATGTGAAGGCTCCCCTGGCTCATGAAAAATCTCCAGAGGAGGCTACGGGGCTCTGAAGAAGTTGCGGGAAATGAAATCTTCCCATGCAATGCTCTGCAATCCAAGCTGATGTACAACAACGATCTTGATGAGCGCATAGTGGTAAATGTTGTTGTACTACTGTTCAGGAGTCTTCTTATGCACAAGAGTAGTCATCCTCTCTATGTTTCGGCACATGAAATATGGAATTTTCATCATCTTGACTCTCGTGAAATGTATCAACAACCTAATGTGGTATGCATAGAGGCGTGAGAATCGACCCTCACAACTGAAGTATCTGATAATGAGTCTCATAAATGGTGCATAGGACTCCTTCAGAAACTACAATGGGAATACCCTGTTGAGCTGCCTCACATAGCCAGGCCTGATGTATGGTTCATAATGTACTCTATCCACCTGTTGTCTTTTGTTCCACTCTTCACCCACATTCGGTATCCCTATTTCCTGAGAAATGGTTTCTAGTGTCAAGGTGAAATTTACACCAGCGAGAGTTACCTGACCATCACGCAATTGTAAAACAAACAAGCAAGCCAACTCCTGGTGATGCTGAATCTGAGCAATCATCTCACATTACTGATAGCATGAATGCTCTCGGAAACATGCCATGGCAAGTGGGCAGGCCTTCAACTAAGTCAATGAGGTGGGCTCTTCTCTCACGTGTTTGCCACCTTTACGAGGCCTTCTCGGTGCATGAAGCTCTGTGGTAGAATCACTGTCTTGTTCATATGATGAATCTATGTCCGTCATGGTGTTTGCAAGTCTATGCCAAGTGTATGCTGATCTGTGTGAGGTGAAAACAAGAGTTTGGTGTATTTGCCTCCAACTGCCAAAATATGTGCCAAATAGGAAAGGACTGTGGGAACTAGGGACAGTGGGTATAATGGACTATCAAGTGAAATTAGAATGCAATAACATTCACTTGACTGTGTTTTAGGAATGTGAGGTTTGGGGATTTAGGGATTTTGCAAATGATATGAGAAGGGGAAAATGATAGGGAATGGTAGGGTTTAGGGATAGGAAAAATAGGAACAAGTGATATGAGATGTAGAGGAACAGGGGATTAATAGGGATGATAGGTTTAAAGTGAGGGAAGGAATCAACAAGGTGGAGGGGAAAAGGAGTATTTGGCACCAAACTGATTTTAAAACACCAAAACACAACCCTAAGGAGCATTTTTTTCACCAAATGATAGGGTTTACGTTTTCACTATTCAAACTCTTATAACCAATCTTGAATCCGCACCAAACACAAACTAATTGCAATTCAAAGTCATCACAAACTTACTTGGAACAAGGGAGGCGAAATCGTTTTGCAATTTTATGGAGAAATGATGAAAATTTCACTTGTCGGCCCTGTGCGCCGCGTACAAAACCCAGTGTGCCACGCTCATTGTATGCGCCGCACCAGTTCAAAATTACACAGTGGCAAGAGGCCCTGTGCGTCGCGCCTACCTCCCAACGCGCCGCGCAACTAAATTCACAGACAGTCTGCCTTCAAACTCACAGTTTCGCCCTCCACGATTTTCTCTTGGGTCTTTGACAACCTCTTGCATGCAAATGACATTTGAATGGTGAAAATATCTTGTATAGTCATGGATTTGATTATTTTTTTGCAAATACCCATTTTCTTATGTTTTGGCTTTGGCACTTTTTCGCTTTTTATACAAACTCTGTTTTTCTTTCCATTTTGACTTTTTGAGCTGAATGACGAAACTTTGTCTATTTTTGCAGGGATGGCTGGCATTGGATTTCGACAAAGGATGACCAGGGCTGCGCCTGAAGAACTGTAGAACTGAAGGAACTTTGAAAATTTCATTATATTTATTACAAAAGATAAAAATTGACGATTTCTTCTTCAAAACAGAGTTTTGAAGAAGAATCATTCTCAAGCATTATTGATGATGAAAATTTTGAAATCAAACCTTATTGGAGACATCCTCATGTGCCTGCTGGCATTATTTGGTATTTTTGAAGACCAAACCCTAGACCTAAAAACTCTAAAGGACTCTCTGCTGACCAAGAGACCATCCATGACTGTAAATGACTGTAAATTTGACTTTGATGAATTTTGATGAATTTTGACCAAGCCAGCAAGTACAAAACATGAGGGAAATATGGAGACAAGACCCATCCATCAGAAAATCGATTCTCCTAATGGAATGCAACTGACTGGATGAATGAGACACCTAAAATGACATGCAACGAAAGAGATTTTGATCTCTGACGGAGGGATGAAGAGACCGACTCTAAGAGACACGTCATCAAGCAGGTCAATGTGATCATCCCCAACTTACTTTTCATGAAATTAGGCTTGGAATCCTCTACAACCTGGTGGATGGAGTTGAATGGGAACTAGGTCAAAGCCTTTACAAAATACATGCTAGTGAATAACACTTACTAGGTTATGCCAACAAATAAAGTGGCAGAAATGTTTTCTCCTCGAGGTTGTCCAATTGGGTGTGTAATACCAACTTCACCCATTTCCTAACAAGTTTCTCTCTTAGGTTACAAATGTCTTCCACCTTATTAGTTATATATTTTTCAATTTCCCGTGGATTCCTTGAATTTTTCTCCTACCATCTCCCTCTCTCACTCCCCAAATTATTGTCATCAAACATGCCCCATTGAGGATCTGGAGCAATGTTTGCACCATACTTAGAACTTTCATTGCTGCTAATTGAAATTGGAGTCATGCATACTAGATTGCTTGCTTAAGTGGCTCTTACTTGGACAATATCCTGAGATAGTTTGACATGATGGTCATATGAGGTTGGAAGCTACTTGGTGTAATTTTCCTTAAATCTTCAAAAAAACAGAGCAAAAATGTCATTTTCGATCATTTTTTATTAGCTTCTACATACAACAGATGTTATCACAATTGCAACACAATCATGTTCCATGAGCATGAATTATGAATGTCGCAAGCCAAATTGCAAGGAAATTTGCATTCATTTTAGGAAAAAGAAGGCTATGACATTAAGGTCCATGCTAGAAAAAATTATGAAAATAAGGTTGCTAAGTCTTGATACTTACCATGTGTTTCAAAGCCATAATGAAGGTTGGCTTTGAGAGTGTCCTCTCAAAGCCTTGTCTTGAGATGAAATTTAATTCAATGTCTCTTAGAGTTGCAAGGTGGAATTGATAGAACTATTTGATTTCTTTACCATAGATGGATATCTCCTTTCATCTATACCTTTCTCTACCATATTATTTCCAAGTGAAATGGGAATTTTCACATTTTCAATGCCATTACCATGTAATTTGGTAGTCTGCTAGCTAGACCTATCACAAGTAAGGTTGTCATACCAAACTATTTCTCTTGCTCAACTCAGTGACCATGACTCTCTTCTCACACTACATACCATATAAGATCTTCAATTGTACATGTCACGCAAAGTTGGGGGTTCTAGGTCTACACCTATTAGGTAAAGTTACATATTTTATGTCATTGTGGTCCTTAAATTTGGAGGTGTTCCACCTAAAAAAGTAGGCATTAAATATTGATGAAAAGGATTTGTTTTAACTTTGATAGAATTTCCTTGTGGAATTACTGAATTTCTCGACGACATCATGCTTGCTTTGCTTAGAGAAGAAGGTTTTGGAGGAGAAATTGAATTCTTTCAACTTATTTTTGGCATTGAAGTTTGAAATAGTAGTTTTGATGACTCCATTGATGACCTTGCTGAGGAATTTGATGCACACAATATTGACTTTGAAGATGGTTTAGAATATGTTGAAGAAGTTGTAGATTTTGGTGTTGTCACTGAATGTTTCTTTGTTGTTGGACTTGATCAAGACATGTAATTTAACTTTACGAATAGATTGAAGACCTTGAAGAGGTTTTAGATTTTGTTGTTCTCACTGAAGGTTTTTGTCTAGTTTTGTTTCTTAAACCATCATTTCCATAGGACATTTTTGGTGAATAGATTCTTGACCTTGATGAGAGGATATGATACCTTGAAGAGGCTACATCTTTTGGTGACGTCACTAATTGTTTCTCTATTATTATGTTTGGTAAACATCTCGCTTAGGGCAAGGTAACTCCACATATATTGTACAGTTTATGGGACAGAAATCAATATGTAGAAATATTCACTTGGTTTTTATAATTGGATAGAAGAATGACTTAAAATGACCTTGTATATCTTCTCATTTTAGAGCTCAAATTTTTAGGAAGGATTTAAGTATCCACCTTTCAAGAATCACTAGAAGAGGTTGATAAAGAATATAGGAAGACAAAAAACTAACCAGTGGTGTAATAAATGGATTTCTTGGGAGGTAGATTGACATGTGGACTTTTGGTAGAATGTATTTGGAAACCAAACCTCTAGTTTATTTTGGTTTAGACAAGGTCTATAATTTGAAAAGTGAATTCCCTCTTTCTTCTTCTTACATACATTCCAATTATCGAAATCTGGATTGAGGGAAAACAATTTCCTAAATAAAAATTTTGCATTTTATTTTTTGTACACATGAGTTTTTAAAAGCTAATTAACTCATAAATTTTTCACAAAATACACTTAAAGCTTGACACATAAACCCCTTCCCAATTGGCTAACTTTAGATGATCCTAAACACATTTTTATTTAACTAATGAGGGAGATAGCCCAATAAAACTAGTTTGTCCATATTCAAATCAAGTTGGTATCAAAGTAAAATTTAGCTCATTTTAGTCAAGGTTAGTTAGAAGAATTAGCTATTGGTTTCTATCTTCAATTTCCTCTCAAAATGAATGTGTACGTGCTTTTGAGAGACACACTAGAGGAATAAGGTCCAAATTTTTGATGAAAATGTGCTATGAAAGTAAAGGGTTAAAGGAAAACATGTACAAGGCATAGTTGAGTACAAGGCATAGTTGAGCCAAATGTTGTTGAGGAAGGGCCTAATTATTTGGGTCTTGGTTATGGAAAACATGATGGAGAATGCTCCAAAGCCAAGGAGGCACATGAAGTTGTTCCAAGAAGGAATTTTATTTCGTGTTCAATACCTCAAGCTTGTGAAGTTTGTGTTCATGATGAATGGAAAAGTTTGACACCCACTTTGCAAGAAGACGTTAATAAACATGCAGCTAATGAGAATGTAAAAGAAGAGGATGTTGAAAGCTCTATCTAGTCATTGAATTCATTGCTAGTATTAAGAGGAGCGCCACTACCTCATCAAATTCACCTCCTCAAGAAGGCGACAACTGTGAATGTTCAAGGTATAAATTTGCCTTTAATCAAATTGCTTTTGATTTTGATAAACATGGTAAATATTCACATAAGATATAGAAAAGAACTTGCACATGTTCCTTTTGTGGTTTAAATAACCATAATGTTTATAGATGTTGGAAGAAGATATCCATGCACATTGAAACTTTCTAAATAAACGAGGCAAAAAATCAAAGGCCCATTGGACAAGGAAAATGATGTTGAAAATAAGATGCAATTTTTTATTACTCATTGCCATAAGAAAGGTCACCTTGTAGACAAGTGTTGGACTTTGTATCCAACAAGTCATCCACAACATTTTTGGAAGGTCCACTCTTGAGCGAGAGCCTCATGATTACAACCTAATCATGAGAATCAAATGGGAGTGCATCCTTATTTTGAAAACAAATAGGATTCTAAGCTACCTAGGACTCAAACCATTATTTTTAAATTTGAAATATCATGGTGTGTTGTTTCAATGCTTGAATCCACAACCGTAACATAAATTGTTTTATTCTTTTTTTGCAGGATTTAGTTGGTTATATTAAAATTCAGTTGAATTTAAAATTCTTGGCTTAGTGTCATGAACCAAACATATTGTACATATTAAATGAGGAATTTCACTCTCCCAATCATTTCTAAATCACCCATATCACCAAGAAAACATGTTTTAAAAGAACATACTTTGGTATGGGAAAGACCTTAGGTTTCAAATATTATAAGAAGGTTTTTGAAATGGTTGAGAGAATGTGGAAAATAGAATCCATAAACAAATTATTTTTCAAAACATATTACTTTCAAAGTATCAACAAGGAATGTACAAGGGTGTTCAATGAATTAACGCTATTTATTTAAATTACATGATGTATATCTTACTCATAATTTTAACAAATTATTAAATAATGATCTAGATTGGATAATTATATTATTTGTCATATATTTTGATGCTTAGAATGAAAAAACTGAAAGAATCAACTTGTAGGGTCATTTTAATGGTGGGTGGAGAATTGGGATCCAAAACCTTTTGGAGTCATTTTGAGGTTTTAAATTTGACATTTTTGGGGGTCAAACGATTATTCCTTGTGCCGAAATCTTGACCATTATTCTACACTTAAAAACATATATCCAATGGTGCAAGAAAAACATCAAATGAAGTTCATTCAAAATTTATGCCTTTAGTAAGTTGACCTATATCATGTTGACCACCATGGTACGAGAGAATGACATTTAAGCCCCATTACTCATGCATAGCAAGCTAGCTACATGTGGAATTTTAACAAGACTCTAAAAGGTCTAAAATCACAAACCTCGTTAATGGTTGACGGAGTCAAATCTTACACCTAGTTGGCTATCACGCTATGTTAAATATTTCACCACTAGGAGGAATAAGAGTTCCATTTTTTGTTATTGTATTTTGTTCCATAGTTGAAAATACAACTAGGACTGTGAATTTAGAGAGAAAAATGTATGAAGTTAAGTTTTTATAGCAACCTTACATGCCAAAAGTCTTAGCTAACTCTAGAGAGATTACCTTAAACATATTTTCCATACCAGAAAAGAGAGAGTAGAGCATGTTTACATTTTAGTGTTTTTTTTCTCCCATAAGGATTTCCTAGGGAAAAAGAGTCTAGAGCATCATTACTTTTTAGGGTTGCTGGTCTCCCATAAGGATTTCCTAGGAAAATAATTGTGTTGATTTTCTAGAGATATGTATGTGTGTGTTTCATTATGTTCTCTATTTCTTACATTTCTACCCTCCTATTTTTCTTTCCAATCAAGGTTTATAAAGTAACATGACAAGCAACATGAGACTTGGAACAATCATTTTCATTATCTATATGGAAGGCAGGAAGGATTATATCCCCTTAAGCTTAAACTTATGTAGTTTGTCAATTTTTATCATATATTTTGTGGTAAGGGTAAATGTTTTTTATCTATAGTACAAGTCATGAGTTCCCCAATAAATTACCTTATGTAAAGCATGATTCTAGGATTACTACAATTTGTACTTGGTTTTTTTATTGTGATGATGCCCTGTCTCAATCACTTGGCCATCTCTCTATGGGTAGTTAAATCTTTATAACAATACTTAAGTAATATTTATCTATTTGTATTATGTGAAATGTAAAAAATGGTATACTATTTTTCATAAAATTGGGTTGAGTTTATCATATATTTCGATGAAAGTTGATTATATGACATGTTTTCTTTAAAAGGATCTAACAATTTTGTTAAGGTATGAATTTGAAATTTTTGTGGCTCTCTATCAACCTTCACTTCCTCATTTCTAGAAAAAATCTACTTGCTCATTTGTATACCCACTTTCTATTCAAATGCATGAGTTTTGAACTCTCAATAACTATGTTTTTCCACACAGGAAAATTATATGTCACATTTTATACTAAAGTTCTAAATATTTTTTTGAAGTTTGGATTACAGTTATTCTTTTATATAATTTAACATTAGATATAAGTTTAAATTGAAAGCTACTTAGATGAAATATAGCTTAGATATGGCATTTGTAAACTATTATCTATTTATTAAACTAAAGGACATAATTATTACACATGTTTAATTTACATTCAAATGCTTCTTTGATTTATCTCCTATAGCTTAATGTAATGCTAGATATATAATTTAAGTTGAAGGCCCATGAGATAAATATGACTTCTATGTGACACTTGTATTGAATCATCTATTTGTTGTGTTATATGAACATAATTGGTACGCATATCTAATTTTCATTACTAATATGTCATGCTTCTTTAATTTATCTTTTATAGATGACCAGAGCGCATCCCTTTTTAATCTATCCCTTTTGACTTTGGATATGTGGGCAATATTCATCCACATATTTTTCTATCATAAAGCAGTGAGTAAAATTGTAAATTCCATTTGTGTCAATGTTAAGGTTAAGCACATGGATTAAAGGTTTATATATTAGATGAGGAGGCTATGTATTACATATGGTCTTGAATGAGCTTTTGGACTCTTTAGATATATATCTAAAGAGTCCAAATGCTCATTCAAGACCATATGTAATACATAGCCTCCTCATCTAACTTAGCCAAGGATTTGCAATACTATATTTGAGTTAGCTAGCTCCATTTCAAGATATTATAATGTTAGATTATTATTTCTATAGATTTTGATTATGGTAGTAAAATGTTACAAAAAACCAGAAACTGTACAAATAATATTATTCTAGATATATGTAAAAAGGACATGGTAGAGAAGAGCAAACAATATTAAAATTTTCATAAATAGTTTAGATAAAAATACATTTTCTAATTTTGATTGTAAATTCTAAGGCTTAAAGCAATCATTTTTCTAATAATTTTTTTTAATTAATAAATAAAAAAGAAACATTTTCAATCAAAATCACATACAACACATAATAAAAATAACTTAAAACTTCATACACTATATGACATTGCTATGACAAACAGCATAAAAATATACAAGCAAAAAATACATACAATGCATCCATTACATTGGAGTGTTCAGAACATACAATGCATACATTAAATTTGACGGAATTATTCACGACACAATTGGTGTCATTTGTTCATAAAAAAATGTAGAATATGAATGTGCAAATAAGGAGGTTGAAATAAGGAGGTTTCACATTGGCTTTGCAGAATTGAGAATTTAAAAACTGTTTTTGCAGGTATTACTTATCAACATATATATCATGAAAAGAATACTGTTGCAGATGAATTGTCAAAGCAGGGGCTCAAGGCTGTTTTTGGAAAGATTAATTACTAGCTATATAACATGCAGGGTCTTCAGGCTGAAGGTTCAGTCCCCATCATTTAAGTACAGTGGGGTTCAAGGAGGCTGTGTTTTCAGATTTTAGGTTTAATATGTGTTGTTACTTTGACAATAAAAACTTTGCTATCCCTTTTTGTATGAACTGTTCCGTAGATCCTTCTACTGTCAATTTTTGGGCTCTTCAGGGGCAGGGATAACAGATTTTCTCTGTTTTGAAATGGTATTTTTTGGGCTGTATTATTTCATTTTGTCTTTGTTTGTTATGTGGCGAAAATCTGAGAGTCTAGAAAGGTTGGAGAAAAAACTTGCAGATACCAAGTTGAAGATTGTGAAAATGAAGGTAAACTAACTAATACAATTTAACACAGAAAACAACAGCAATTTATCACAGCAATTAATGTAACAGTTGATCGATTTTTTGAAAGGAGGCTCTAGAAAGCATATACTGAATCTATTGGGTACAGGAATAAATTTTAGAACTTTTGAATACGCTTTACAAAATTCAACCTGTGTCCTGCCATTTCTTTTTTTTCAGACAGAAAAAAAAAAACGCTGATGTATTAATCAGTTCATATGCTAAATACATACTCTCAGTTGTGCAGCGAGAGAAGAAAATACATATCCGCCAGTAGTATACAGTTCCAATCTAAGAAAGAGGGGCAACGATAATAGTGGGAAACATAATTTGGGGGGTTGATACCACATCCCATCATGATCAGAATTCAAAACATCCCTGTAGATAACACGAACAACAGAAATTTCATAGCAAAAGGAAAAACATCAGCCAGTTAGACATGAAAAAACATGTAAGATTTCACGAAGAAATATAAGTAGACAAAATAGCAGACAATTAGTAAAAATAGCCTGTAGATACGACGGAAAAAACGCTTGGCCAACCATAGGAAGTACTTGGAACATGGATAGCATTGAAAACCGCCAATGTCCCACCATTGCTAGCAGCCACATGAAATTATTCACAGTACACACATGGGGTGGGAAACAAAAGCAAGAAAATAATTCTTGAAAAGCAATTGCAGAAAAAACCCACATGGTGATTGTGATATGGTGAGGGATTTAAAAAGTAATCAAAATTTCAAACAGATTCATTTTTTTGTCATGAAGTATGATTCTGGATAAGCACGTGGAGAGATATAATATTTTTGCTTCACTTGAGGAAGTCAAGAGAATGCTCAAGAACCAAAGGTTCTTCGTGGAGAGGATTGACTTGTATCTGGAGCATGTGGAGAGCCATATTTCTTGTGATTTAGATGATGAGGACTTAATGGATCCTCCTTGCTCCAGTTCGAGGGTTCTAGAAAATATCTCACCTTCAAAAAATGACCAATGAGCATGTATGGTAGGTGGTGTAGTATGGTGACTTCCTGGAAATTCTAGTTTTGTTTTATGCAGGGTACTTGTCATCCTTTTGGTCTACAAAATATGGATGCATAGGTTGGTCACATCTATATTTTTTGTGAGATGTATATGGCCCGCTTTGTTAGTGGGTGCTATTCTTTCTATAATAGTGGGTTGAAAGGGATGATGTAACACGCGGCTTATTTTCTTTATGTTATTTTAAAAAAAAATACATTTGACTTCTAAGTAAAAAGGGAATAATGAGTATGTTAATAATTTTATGAACATGAATTACAAGAATGACTGGTGAAGTGTACTCTGGCAATTTATTAGGCTAAAAAAATTAAATCGTTTTGCACTAGATAACGATTATTTATACTCATAAGACAAGTACTCATACCCAATGAAAGCAGGAAACAACAACGAAAACTAAGACAAGTACTCATACCCGATGAAAGTAGGCAGCAACAGCGAAAACGCGTGAACAACAGCGGGGACGAGCAGGCAGCAACAGCGAAAACGCGCGAACAGCAGTGGGGAATAATGAAACCAGTAAACAGAATAGCTTCGCGGGTTATTATTTTATAGGAATTAGTTCAACCGAACTATTTTAAAAGTAAAATTTCGGCCTAACTTTCTAAGAAAGTTTGGCCGAAATATTACAGAGTTCAGCCAAACTTTAGAAAATGTTCGACCGAACTATTGCCGAAAAACATTTTCGACCCCCAATTCGCACAAAAGTGTAACCCAGCTTCATGTTTCCGCCCTGCTTTGAGGCTACAAGTGGCTTCTGGTAGTTAAAAGGATTCAATTAGCCTCTGATGTGGCAGTGGAGACTTTCTCGGTCTGGTAGATATTTTTGTTTTGACCTAAAATAGGACTAATTTTCTTCTGATCTGTGTGTTAGGCATAATTAGGCCTAATTTCCTGTCTTCCATTCTTTAACTATGTTTAATTTAGTGGATTATGCTTTTAATTGTCGATTTTAGCCATAATCCACCCAAACTATGTAAACCATAATTAATTCTTCATCTCTGGTTCGACTGAATCTTTAACACTGATACTCTTTTCTTGATTAAATTTTGTTGTATCTTGTTAATGTGTGGGTTTTCAGAGGGTTTCAAATGGCATCAGTGTTGATGATCCACTGATGAAAAATGGTATGGAACCCTGCAGAGAAATCTTCTTTAATGAATAAAGGCCCAGGGGATCATCATCCCCGGCCTTCAACTTTCTTTTAAATCAATTGAAAACTTTTAAAACCTACATAGATCAAGAAAAAGTTAATAAATCCTACGTTATTTGGGTCAAACTACTTTGGAGGCTTAGGTTTATAGCATGGCCATTAGATGAAAGCATCCAATGGTGGAGATTTCATGTTGAGGTTCAAAGGAAAGTGATTGATGAAACAGTGGGGAGATTTAAGTCAAGGTCGTTGATCTGCAAAGATCAATGGTCGAGATTGGTCTGTTGGAATTTCTGGTATCCTATCATATTGAATTGATTGTCCTTGATGGCAACTATCGCATCAGTCAAGGAGCAGAGGAAGAAATTGCATTGAGTAGCAGAGGCTGAGGCTGAGGCGTTATTCTGAGGTTTACTATACTCAACGTGGAAGACAGCTGTGACCAACTCAGCGTCTTGCATCACTGCGGGGGCTCTCGAGGTACGGATGAAAATTTTGGACTGGTGCCCCCACACTCAATCTCTGCCATTCATCTCTGTTGTCCCCACAGTCAACGTGGTCAATTGTGGAGGCACTTGTCTCGATATCCGGTGCACTAGTTGTGTCCATGGGTTGGGCCTTTGATAGGAACTTTAATTATCAACGCAGTAAATACATTCTGGGAATCGTAACCCAGGCTAGAGACCCTGATCGCATCGGAGCATATAAGGCCAGCAGTGTAGAAATTTGAATAACTATTAAATTATTCACCGAGATTATCCTGATCACACACTATTTGTTCTTCATGCATAATACATAACCTCTTCTCCCATTGATCATTAATTGCGGAAATATAAACAATCGCATGCACACATTAAAACCATAAATCAATCACACATATAAACATAGTATTTATGGGAAAGCTTAAAGCTGAAAACCCCCAAATATCTATATATTATAATGATAGAGTTCATGTAACAATCATAGCACAAAGCTCCTCACAAGCTCTCAGCACTATCTCACATGCTACACACTACACAAGCTCAGATCTAGCAAGACACATGCTCCAATCTGCTCCACCTGTTAGCCTACCTCTACTGTGCAATCCTCATTGGCATCTCAATCAATGTGTGTGCAAAATCATGCACCAGTATAGTCATAACTGATAGTCAACCTGCTCTTTCACCTACCTCTGCACTGGTCTCCACTGAAACTGTCCATGCACTGAAGTTAACTGATGTATTCTTTAGTTGATTAATTAGTGAATTAATTAATAATTAATTCACACCACTTCCACTAGTGTATCAATTAGTTAGACTAAATACAACTAGCTCAACTATGTTTAACTGAGTTAAACTGAACACAACTCCATTAACTCCTCAATCAACTCCACCAAACTTTGTTACCTGAGTTCTAACTGAAGTCCATCATGCAATAGCTCAACTAAACCCTAGGAATAGCGTAATTCCTTCTGTCAGTTGCATGTGCCACATCCGTGACTCGAACTGCAATGCTACAAGAGGATAAGATAATGTTTATAGTCCAAATATTATTAAGAGCTAATAATATTCGACATATCTATTTTTAGACTGGCAATCTAAAAATAGATTCCATCCAGTATGTCTAAAAATAGAAGTCCATCTATTTTTCCCAACATGACCAACCATCCACAAATAGCATCCTGCAACTCATAGAACATGATCCATATGTCTAAAAATAGACTTTGTGCCAAAAATAGCCTTCGGGCCCACTTAGTGAAGGCAACTTCTTTCCACTAAGCTCATCATCTTGTTGCATTCTCAACAAGAAAAACAAGTTAACAAGAGGATGCGAGTGCGATTGAAGCCCGGACCCGATGGGCATATAAACCAAGATTAATAAGTGTTTGAGTTCCATTTTTAATCGCATCAGAGAAAAAATATGCAGTAAAATACTTGCGATTGCGAGGAAAATCTGGACCTGATGGATCAATGAACTATATTTGAAATATGGTTGAATTCTGATAGAACACTGTTCTAAAACCGCGAGCGGGTTTACGAAGCCGGATTGCCCATATTGCACCACCTTTCGAAGATAAGTGGTTTTTTTGAGTTGGGGAGCGATTCCATAGAACGGGCGAAACGCGTCCCTATATGACTCCACCAAACCGCTTGTCACTGCGCGCCATCGCGCGTTATTGTTCGACCCAAGATGCCCAGCGAAATTGTTGAGCGTCGTTGATCTGGGAAGGATTCATCGGACGGTGATCAATTGATGAAGATATGCGAAGATTAACCAAAGTACGTACGAGCATTTGATTGGGCCATCGATTATGTATGTGGGGCCGGAACCAAAGGTCTATTTTAAAAGCCATTTGATAAAAGTGCTGGTTATTAATATAAATTTCTATTATATATTTAATTACCAAAGGTTGTGGATAATATTTATTTATCAAATTCCACGAATTTGATAAATAAAATTCCAATAAAAGAAAGAAAACCATCAGCGGTTGGTGGTTTTGACTCATGGTTTAATAAAGGCAAAAACTATATAAGGAGAAGATGATTACAGTACAACGTGTGCATGTGGAAGGGTTGTTAATAAATAAATCTCTTTAAGAGATATCTGCATATATGATGCACCTATGGATTTGATCTAGAAATGATGAATATCTACGATGTTCGGCAAAATAAATGATGAAGACCTCACAGAAGTCTGACGAAGAAATTGAAGAAATCTGGTGGATCTGAGGGTTGAAGCCTTCTCTATGAAAGTGGAAGTATCCTGCCAGGAGAAGCTCGTGTTAAAATCAAGGGGTTGGAGCTCCCTTCTAGTACTGGCTGGAGAACGAGAGAAGGTTGTAGTATTTCTGCACGTGGGTGCCTGCGTGCTGGTATGAGTCTGCGCCAGTACAAAATTGTAAGAAGTTTTCTTTATAATAAATATTGAAGACAAAAACGACAGAAGCGGTGGTTTTCTCCCGAATTGGGTTTCCACCTTAAATATTGGTGTTCATGTGTGTTGCTTATGTGTGATGGTTTATTCTTTTATTACTGCACATGCTTACTGCTTACTAAACATCTGATGAATGAATGATGCAATGATCTAAGTAATTAAACGTATAATAAGATCTCTGGACATATGCAAGTTTTCTTAAGGATATTCACATTTATGTGCGATTTGGGTTCACTAAAGTAACGTATGGGTTTAAGAGAAACAAAAAGTGAAAAGTTTTCAGTCAGCTCAAAATACTGATCACCCCCCCCCCCCCTCTCAGTATTTTTCCCAACATGGTTAGGGGGAAATATAATGTAGAGGGCCACATTATAATGAAACGGTGGAAAAAACAAAGAGAAGGGGTTAAAAACCTTAATTAGCAGTGAAAAAGGTTAAAAGGAAATTTGGGGTTTCTGAAATGATTATGGGCTGTTAGATCAGATTAGCCCACAGAGATCAACGGTGGAGGTTGATCTAAGAAGGCCCTTGGAGGATGGGCAGAGGGCGATTAAGAAATGCGAGATTGAATGTTGGTCGTTGATCTACAGAGATCAACGGTGGAGAACAAATGCGATGGGTTGCAATGTAAATGGGGAAAATGGTTTCAAAGAACGAAACAGCTGATTTCGCACAATGAAAAGGGGAATAGGCGGTTTTAGCTTTTTGAACGCGATATGCGTTAACAACCGACACGTGGCTTTTAAAAACCACCCATATCGCATTCACTTTGGAGAATTAACCTTCGAGCTAAAATCTACGCGAAACTGCGCGTCGGTCGTTAGATCAGGGGCTTTAGATCAGACAACTATGAGAGAGCGCGATATCGATAAGATGTGCAGGCAGAACGAGGTGGGGGTAGGGGAAGGTAGTTTCAATCTGAGCTGTTAGATCAGGGAATGAACGGCTGATATTCAATCTGGAGGAAGGCAGGACCCAAAGGAGTTGGGCCTGTCGGGATGAATATGCGCCGTTGGATCAAGGAATGAACGGTCCAGATTATCTCGGGGTCCAATGAATAAAATACGAGGAAGAGGAAAATGGTCAGTGTGGGCCGTTGATCTACAAATATCAACGGCTAAGATTGGCCGAAAAAACATTACATAGCGGGGTTCATGATTTTAACCAAGGTGGCGAGAAAAGATCTAGACCATCGGATCTTATTGCAGGGACGGCCCAGATGCAATCGGAGATCTTGCGATCGGAGGAGAAGAGAGGAAAGGTGCAACGAAAATCTCCGATGCGATTAGATATGGACCATTGCTCTGAGGGCCAGATCAATGGTGGAGAATGAGTCGGAGGAGGTCACAGGCAGAGGGAAAGGCTTAAGGATGGAGTGATAAGGGCCGTTGGATCTGGATATGGCAGGGAAGATCGACAGCTGATAATCCATCGGGAGAGGCCAATCGAGAAGGGGGAAATAAAATATTAAATGTGCCCAATGGAAATATCTGATGCGAGATTCCAAAGGCCGTTGATTGGTTTTGAATCAACGGTCAGAAATGGCTTCAACCAATGAACAGGTGGGTCACGTTTAAAACATAAAAATCAGATTTTTAATGAAATACAAAGGAATATTGCGTCAGGGAAAGGCTTATATAATGTTTTTAGCGCCCGATTATGGGGCCTTGGGATATATGAAAAATACAAAGGGACTGGGGTTTGTATACAAAAGGGCCAATCGGCATCAGAACTTTTATATAACAAAAAGACTTGCGCTCGTCGGAAGTTCTGATGCGATAAGCTCTTTTGGACTTAGCGCTTGGTTCTAGCACATGGGTATATGGTGGGGAAGTGGTTTAGGGGTTAGCCCAAAGGGGTTTAGGCCTGTAATGCAAAATATGGGTTTTTATGGATTTTCAAGGTTTTTCAAAGGAATTTGAGGGTTTCGGATAAGGTAAAAAGGGATTTTTTAACCTTATAAAGGGGTTTTAAGAAGGGAAGAAGGGAATAAAGGAAAAATAGAGGAATTTTATGGGAGTAAAGGGGATAAAAACGAAGGGATTTTTGAGTGAAAAGGGGAGGTAAAATGAAGGAAAAATGGATTTTTTGCAGTGGTATTTTATTTAGGAAAACAACAAAATTTCATAATCAAGAGGGAAACAGCAGTGAATATTAATCAAAGAATAAGATGTCTTCATAAGACTTCAAGAATTAACAATTTTGCAATAAAACTTGTTTCTTGAAGGCTTTTGTTAGCCACCTATAAAATTTGTTATAGAAAAAGGTGGCTAAGACTTTTTGAGCCTTCAAGGAACAAATTTCATTGCTAAAAATTATTGGCTCTTGAGGACTCTTGAAGGCCTCATGCCTATCCTCTGTCCGAACTTCACTGCTATTCCCATTTTACAATTAGAAATCCTGCTAATTTCCAAGCCAGAATACTGCTGCAAGACCCTTTCCCTCCTTGTCCCATTTTTCCAAAGCTAACCTCATTTTCTATCCCTCTATTTCCCATGAAAATCCCTTATTTTTGTGATTTTTCCCTTTCCCCTTCATCACAACCCCTTGAAAAGGTTGAAAAATCCTTTTTCGCCTTATCGGAACCCCTCTGACCCTTTGAAAATCATTGAAAACTATAAAAACCCACATTTTGGGCATATATGGGTCCTAGCCCTTTTCCCATTGACCCACAGTCATATATTTCTCCGCACGTCCAAAGGCCCCGCAGCCGGGCGCCTGATTACATTATATATATATTCCCCCCCCGAAAATATTAAAACCTTGTGTTGTTTTCAAACTTTGGGTTTTTAATTATTTTCTAAATTTTTCGCCGATTCAAACCTCAATAAATCTCAACCGTCGATCTGATCTGCAGATCGACGGTGCGGAGTCTGTCTCCCCGGTGGTCCCACCATCCACTAAGTTGATTGCCAAAACCACGCAGTATTCATCGCATCGCCTTTGGGGCAAAGGTGGTTTTTTCCCTATCGCCAGTGATTCCATACGCTGGCCGACACGCGTCTTAGGCACTGTTCATAAAACCTCCGTCCGTCGTGCGTTATCATTCGGACGTGGACGCCACGCGATATTGCTGTACACCGTCCGATCTGGGGCTGCCCATCCAACGGCTATCGCTCACTGAAGATGCCCGACAGATAACCAGGCTACGGCGCGGTCATTGCAGCATCTCCGCTGTCAATCTAATCTGTAGATTGATGGCCCATATTCCACCACCCTGATTCGATTTCCCAGTCAAATTTTTTCTGCTTTGACTTCCCATTTCCATTCCCAACCGTCGATCTTTGCGCGATCGATGGTTCTGATTTAAAATATTCTTCCGCCTTCCTTTTGATTTCCCCCGATCAATCCCGACCGTTGGATGATGCCATCCAACGGCCATGCTTCCTCTACATGCCTTCTGCAGCAATAAACCTATATATGTAGGATTTTTTAATATTTTTTTGTGTTTTGTAGGGTTTAAATGGTTTTCTTGCCATTTTTGAAGAAAATTTCAAAGGCAGAGGGTGACGATCCTCCCGCCTCCAATTCAGTAAAGAAAATCCTTCGCAAGATCTAAATTCACGTGTCATCAGTGTTTCCTTAGGCATTGATGCCTTTTAACCCTGCGCAGCCCTGCATACCAGCAAAGAACACAGTAAATCGAGCACAGTCAGAGAGTATCAGTGCCGAAGATAAAATTTACCAGAATAAATAGTTAAAGATAGATTTTGCGGGGATCACGGCTAAGAATGTTTATCAAAAGCCTAATCCCCAATTAAAACATAATTTGAAGAGAATCATTAAAGGTTCTTCAGCCAGAAATCCCCCACCACCACAACTGAGGCAAATTGATTCCTCCCAGCTACCGAAGTGCCACCTGTGCCTCAAAGTATTCAATCAAAAGCCGAAGTTATTGATCAAATGAAGATATTCACCTCAACGCAGCCAGAGAGTTACTTCTGCAAGGAAATTTAATGACAAAACATCTGCAGAGTTACTTCGACACCACACAGAGCCTCAAAGGTCAAACTAAAGCTCCCAAAGAGCTTAGAACTTTATGTAAAACATTTAATACAGAGTACACCCATGTAATTTTCTTCATTGAGCCCCTCAAAGGCCCAGAAACCATTAAGTC